>VZRO01006806.1:0-71804 GCA_013397915.1 Daphoenositta chrysoptera | reverse complement strand
AAAAAAAAAAAAAAAAAAAAGGCTTAAAATACCTGCCACCTCTTTACTGTTTCTTTATCCTTGAGGGCAGTTTCCCAGGGGGATCTCAGCCACTATATGTTATATATCCAGCAATGTCTTGGTGAAGAATAGGTAGCCATCTGTCCACACAGAACAAAAGCTGTGGCATAATAATTAGATCAGTAGTGAGTGAAATTCAGTGTGTGTGTGTATTTGTATTTGTTGTTGAATCAGTGAACACAACCTGAAATGTGGACATTGTCTCTTCACTAATTCCTTCCAACTCTGAAGGTCATCTTAGATACAGTTTTTAATGCCAATCCCTTTTGATCATGCTGTGTAGCAGTACTGTTGTCATTAAGAACATTACAGCATATTCTGACTTAGAATTCAGGCATGTATTATGAGAGATAATGGATTATATGGTGAACATCTAAAGGCCTCTAGGCATGGTATTTCTGGGTAAGTCTTTAAACCGTATTTGAAGAGCACTGATCTACACAAGTGCTTTATCTTCTCTATATCTAATCGGTATATAGCTAGTAGATAATGGGAATCCAACAGTATTTATCTCTGTATCAGACCTGTTAAGGCTCTGTGGTAAAAAACTGTGGAACTCTTTATACCAGACCAATGAATATCTTGTTCAACAGTCTTTCTTGTGAGTTTTACATTGCTGAAGGTTTTTTTACTTAATCCTATCAGGTACTAAGATCAAATGCTACATTTAGGAAGTTTACCACACACAAACCTTAATCCATTCCACTCTGATGGCAGTGCTGCAAGGAATTATTTCTTTATTTTTGACATTTCTGATGTACGATGATACAACATTCAGATACAAAATTAAGAGAGAAATTGAATGACCTGTCTTCATTTTCTAATTGCCGTATATTTCACCTAAGTTCTTTTCCTTTTATGGAAAGGAAAATATAATATTCCATGTATTTATAATATTCCATGTATTTTGCATTTTTCTTGCTCAACATTACTGTTGAGTGGAGGAAGGGCAGCTAAAGGGATTTCTGAGCTTCCTGTGATGCCAAATTCTAGCTTTAAAAGACTTGCTTAGGGTCTAAGAATTTCCAAAGGCTCCTAAGTGTCAGAGATCTTCCAGGACTGCAGAGTAGATATTCAGTTTGCTCAAATCTCAATGGTGAAACATGTCCTACATGGAAGTGGAAAATGTGGGTAAAATTCATCTTTAGATGATTAAAAACAAGGGCTTGAGCTTCCTATTAATTTGTTTGAAAACAAAACAAAAAAAGAAACAAAGCACTAACACAATAATACTTACGCTAATAATAGTGTTTATAAGAATAATAATTGCAGTTACAGAGGCAGAGAGTGTAGCAGAACTGAAGAAGAAAAAGCAGTGAATAATATGAATGCTCACCAGCTGACCAATTCCTAGCTCATCCCCGAGCAGTGATCAGCCCCTCCCAGTCAACTCCCCTAGTTTATATGGTATTGAATATCCCTTTGGCCAGTTCATGTCACCTGGGCTGACCATGGTCCCTCCCACCTTTATGTGCCACTCCTCACTGGCAGAGCATGGCAAACTGAAAAGTCCTTGATTTAGGACAAGCACTCTCTAGTAACAGTCAAAATATCAGTTTCTTATATTATTCTCATACTAAATACAAAAACCACAGCACTGTACCAGCTGCTAAGAAGAAAATTACCTCTATCCCAGCTGAAATCAGGACGGATGTTGCCCTGACCTGGGTGCAGCACGTTGGTGCAGCACATTGCACTCAGCTGTCTTGAACTTCATGAGCCTCATATGTGTCAGCTCCTCAAGGGTGGGCACAGGTCATTCAAAGACCACTTCTCTGGCTGCTTTTTCATGAGTGTATTTGCCAAATAACAGTGTGGAGAAGCCATTCTGCATCTTGCATTTGGTGGTACTTTGCAGACTACACAGAATACACAAAGAAAAATATTCACTTTTCTTTGAGAAGTTTAACTTTCTTAGGGAAGTGGCAGGAATATTCTTGCATTGAACAGCAGCATAGACTGATGCTATTATCATTATTATTTTAGCTAGAAGAACTATTATTCGTAATTTCACAAAGGAATTTGGATTAAGAAGATAAACAAGAAGAATTTGGAGCTGAATATGTTTGAAGTGTTTCTCCAAGCCAAACTTGACCTTTTCCTGTTTACTGATGTGTAAAGGATGAAGACTTCTGTTATTAGAATCGATTTCAGTACGTATCTTATCTCAAATATCAGCTGTCCATGATATATTCTTTTGGTTCAGGAATTTATAACCTGTGTCACCATATTTTCTTTTAATAACTTCTTCAATAGATGTGAAGTTATCCGAATATAATTCCTGAGCTATGTAGTAAACTGTTCAAATTCTACTTCAGCTTTCATCAGCCAGCTTAAATGGAGGGTTGAAGTGGGCTACAATATAGCATTAGACTAATGAGCTGTATTTTTCTATGAAATAGAGGAAAAATAATTGTACTCTAAGAAACAGTTATCTAAATCTCAAGGGGATGAAGAAAATACATGAGTAGATGTTACTGTATTTTGGATAACATGCAGTGTTTTCAAGACAGGGTTTACCTTCTTCTATCCATGCATCTATGCATGCTCACTTCTTTCTCTAGGGGCACGAAAAAATCTGTTAAAATTAGTTCGTTTTTGTTTTTAAATATGTCCAAAACACAATATAATAATGAACATGTACATCTGTATTCTGGTATACACATGTTGCAGTGTGTTTGTTAGGTTTATTGTATATTTTCATGGTTTATGTATGTTTATAATGGTTTGATCCTGTTCCCCCCTGCTTTACTGTAATGGTTGGATCTCCCGCCCTTTTTCCTATTAACCCCACCTTCCCATCTGTCAATCCAATTGTCAGTCTCCCTCAGCCTTGCCCCTGTTCTAGAAAGTTCTCCCTAGTTCAGCTCCTTATTGGTTTGTTATGTTCACTCCACCCCTTATGTCGGTTCCCATTGGACACCTGTTTGATTGATTATGTGACCCTGGACTCGGATTGGTTTTGCTTTGTACCCTCCCCTTGTAACTCCCTCTCTTTTAAACCCCTGCAGCCCTCAGAGTCGGGGATCCAGTCCTTGGCTCTCTAGGGATCTGGCCTCTGGCTCCTGCGGGCTACGGTCCCCTAATAAAACATCTCTCAGAGCCAACCTGGGTCCTTGACTCCTTCTGCGCAGCCTCTGTCTTGTCCCTGGTGCGCCTCTGCCACCCTGACTGTGGAGGGACTCTCCCTGCCCTAGCTGCTGCCTTCACCTCGTGGCTAGAGGCTCTTCTGCTGCCGCTGCTCGCAGTCTCGGGATCAGGGGACTCCCCGACCTGGGGCGAGACGACGGAGGGTTTCACCCTCTACTGATCCGGGCGAAGGGCTAGACCCCTCGCACCGCCACGCGCCCAGATACACAGATGTCCTTTAATTTACACATGGGCATAAAGCCTCTATGCAAATGCATTTGATGTATGTACATTATATTCATAGGTGCCATTACAGACAACTGAATGAGCTCCTTAAAAACTCAGGCTTATCTCTCAGCAGTGCTATTGTCCTAAAATGCCCTTGAAAATATATCAAAAGATTTTCCATGTAAGACATGCACTATCAGATAAAAGGATATTCAAAAAAAAAAAAAAAAAAAAAAATCCAAACCATTTCAAGGGGAGGGGGAAATACTACCCCAACCATTTGAAAAGAAAACTGATTCTGAATGAAATATGGATGAAGTGTATGCACTTGGATCATTGAAAATAACATAAATAGCTCAGGAAGGGATGAAAAGCTTAACCTTTATTCTGACCTGATAAGGATCAGATTGGGAAATTCAGCCTGAATGCTACTCTTAATGCTAGAATCTCACCACTCATTTATTTTGTTTTGCCAAAATGCTCAAAGAAAGAACATTGGGACGAATAAATACTTTGGAAGCAGTCATTTCACATCTGTGCCTATATAGTGATACATATCCAGGTATGAGATATAACGGCATAAGCAACAGCACAAGTTAGTTCAGATAACAAAGATATTTTTCCAAGGCTACAAGCAACTAAGTATGATGGGTAGGAACAAAACTTTACCTGAGGAACACAGCCAGAAAGAAATGAAGCTTTTTTTAGCCTAAACTCACTGAAGAGGTAAGGTCTGCATAGACAAAAACAGAAAGAGAAATACTGTATACCCTTTCATTTCTTGAAATGTCTTTGGTCTCAGGGGCAGCTCCAAATGAACTTAACAAAGAGAAACCACAGGCTTCTGGATGCAGTATTATCAAAGAATAAAGAAAACAACCGTTAAAGCACCTTCAGAAATCAAGCAAGACCTTTTAGAATGTCTTGAACTGCTAATCACTGTCGTTATTTAAGGTCTTGTAAAATACTTTAGTACAAAGTGAAAAATAGATACACTTTTTCTTTGAGTCAATTGTCCAGCACCATTGTTATTTACTGTTTCGTATTTATAGATGTGTCCATCACCTTTAATTTAATTACAAGGTAGAAGCAATAAACAAATAAACAAAATAAATCCATATTACAAAGCCATGCCTTCAGCAGTGCTCATGCTTCATGCTTCAAGCTAATTACTTTCTCATTATGTGGAGAACACTAACTAGTACAGTATGGCATGAAAAAGCTATTCTATGACTATCTTGTTTCAGCCTGCATACCAACTATGTATCACAAGAACAACACAGAAAGTTAGTCTCCCCTCACTAATCCGTCAATTAATTTTTTAATAATTACTGAATTAGATTGAAAAAAATAAAAAGAAAATTTAAAGGTGAATGAAAGATAAAAATGAAAAGCATAAGAGAATACATATTTTCTCTTCCAAGCAAATATAAAGCTATAAACAGAGATATATGTGATAGCAGATGCAGAACAGTTTATATCTTATTGAGAGTTCCTAGCGAAAGCTTTCTTCAAAGCTGACTGTGCATTATTAATTTTATTGCAAAATTTTAATTATAATGTTTTAATAATCCCCAAATTAAGCACTCCCAAGTCAGAAGAGTCTCCACATTACAGTTCACATCCAACTATGATCAGAGTGGTAAGGGTTAATTTTCTCTGTTATTTTCTGTCTTTTCTCATTGTTCTAATTACATGGTATATGGACATTAAACAACGTTTTCAACATAGACATTAAAATTTGAAGTGTTGCTTAATTTTTAAAATATGCAGAGAATTCTTTTTTCCTCTCTTTTCAGTACACTAAAAATTTTGTGTTAAGATTTTTTTTTAGCAACTACATAGAGGTAGTACATGAAACTTCAAATTAAATTCTCCTGTCTTGATTGTGGTTCCTTCTTTATCAAATAATAGGCAAGAGGAGAATGCCTTTGTGCGTGTCCAGGAGCTCTTTGGAATGGTCACTGAGAACCCAGTGGAAAGGCTTAACCCCCACGTAAATCCTACTCTAGCAGTGGTAAAATGTTCTTAGCTGCTGAAATACAAAAAGAGTCAACTGTATCTCCCTTTTTTTTTTTTTCAATTTGGATGTTTTCCTAAACAGCAGGTAGATGGCCTCAATCTGCCATGTGTGGAATCAGAGGGAATTATCTAATACAAAGGGAATTATCTGATGATAATTTAATTCCAGTTTCCTATCCC
The DNA here is from genome assembly GCA_013397915.1 of Daphoenositta chrysoptera. Lineage (NCBI taxonomy): Eukaryota > Metazoa > Chordata > Aves > Passeriformes > Daphoenositta > Daphoenositta chrysoptera. The sequence continues at coordinate 66,185 of VZRO01006806.1, read as the reverse complement.
TCTGTACTTTAGAGAAATACATGAAGATTTTATCTAATTAGTGATTCTGATCCTGACTGTTTAACATTTTGCTGCTTTGTACATGTTCTTATGTGGTGTAAGTTTTCCCTAATGAGACACGCCACAAAATAATGTCAGGTTATAATAAGTGTCATTTCCCTGATGTTAGAGACTGAATCAGCTTTCCAATATTTTAAACATATTTTTTCATTCTCCTGCTGAGGAAGAATATCTACTATGAAGTAGCTATTTACTTCAGAGCTGGTCTTCAAAAGATGGAGTGTAGTAGTATTTCTGTCACCCTCTGTATGAATTAGAAGACAACAAGATTGACCTTCAGTGGATTTCAGGGCTCAGAGGAAGATTTCTGTAAAATAGTTAGGAGTCAGAAAAATATCAGAAATATGAAAGAGAGCTGTCCCAAAATGTGGAAAAAAAAAAAGACAAGTTTATAATAGAATGACAGCAAGCGGAGTATTAAATTTATGAAAACTCTTTCTTTCTTCTTTTTCTTTGTGTATCTCTAGAACAGTATAAAAGTCACATTTTCAACTGTTTTTTCAAAAATACCTTGACTACTAATTCTTCTTGGTGTTTTCATGGTTTAATCATTTTACCTGCACTTACCAAAACTGTCTGGGCCCCATTTTTTGTGAAGAATTACTTTCAAACTATTTTTTACATATTAAACGTGTGCATATTCCTTTGCAAAATTCATTTGCATTGGAGGAAAAATGAGCATTTGCTAGAATATTTGCAACAGTAAACAAAGATTTCCATTAAATTGGCTTACTTTTTTGTGAGAAAAGAACAGGAGATAAACTAATGTTCAATTTGAGTAATATTAAATTCATTAGGTATATTTTAGTATTCGAAATGTGTGGCGTACTAGTGATTTCTACATATGCATGATTTGAAAGTAAGATATTCTGTTCAGAGCAGATTGGTCAAGGATTTATTGAATAATACTAAATAGTATTTTTTGTCATGTGAAAAGGGGAGGTTTCCTCTACCCTCAGGGTGGGAGATTTCCTCAAGCCTTGGTGTTTGATTTGTCTGTCAGTGTCCCAGGAAAGCCAAGAGCCCTGTACCAGTTTGTCAGTGTCCCATTGGGGGACCCCTCACTGAGTGTCCTGCTGGTTCGGAGGGTGCTTTGACCGACTTATTCAGGAACACACCTCCAACATAAGGGTCTTGCCACTTTATGAGCCCTCAGTGGGTATTCCACCTTTTTCAAGTATGTTACCCACTGCCGGAAACTGCCAGCACCCGTGAAGGACTCACACCACCAGTTTACAGAATGACACTATTAAGATAAGATTTTGACTCATAATTTAGGGTATCTCTTTGTTCAGACATTCATTTAGCCAATGTTCCATTGCAAAGCAGACTTGTTTCCTTCATGAGCCTAATTAGATTTTTTAACAGGCAAACAAAATCTCTGACATAATAATGTTGTCTTCTTGAGCAACTTGCTGTGACTCCCTTAGCAGGGTGCCTGGTGGCACCATACAATGCCAGAAGCTCGTTGCATTCCTACAATCATTGCAATGGCAAGCACAGGGTTTGTTAACAGCAAGTTCTGAAAGCACTTCTAGTATGAAGGAGTGATTCTGCTCGACAGGCATGAAAAGCAGTTTTGTGCAAGGAAAGAACAGAAGTTGGACTGGAATCCCTGTCAGATCCATGGGAATGCAGTGCTCTCAGTGCTATAGAGTGCTTCCTACCAAATTGTTCAGAAGTATTTGGTGGGGTCAGTTCATGAAATCTAGCAGCAGTGTGACATATTGACAAGTTGTGCCCTCTAGAGAGGGCATATGAAAAGTATGTAGACAAAACACACTTCAGAATGAAAACAGAGAATCTCGGAAGAATGCTTCAATGGACTGTTTGTATGCTTTAATGCATGGTTAAGACTGTGGCTGAATAATGATCTTTACAAATGTATCCATAAAGAGGAGCTGAATATAGCTCAGTTTATTAATAGGAAAAAAACCTTGGCATTACTGTAATAGGGGTGGTCAACTAGGAAGGAAGAAAATTATTAATACTTGTTTCACTTTCGTAAAAGCAAAATCAATCCCCTCACATATTCTCATATTTAGATTCCAACGTCATACACAGTTTTTCAGCTGATATTTTATGTTAACTTAGTACCTTGAGAAATTTCTGTTGTGTTAGAAGATTGAGTACAATGAAGTTTAGCCTCTTGTTTTACTGTAAAATCTGTCCTGCATGGAGCACAGAACTCAAACAAAGGAAAATTATTTAAATTTATATTATCAGTCTTTGTGGCACTCTGAACATCTTTAAAAATCCCTAACATTTTTATATTGCCTTTACAAAGTATCTTAGATCACCTCTTGATATTTTTATTTTCTTGCAGTTCTGAAAGCTTTCTCAGTGTTGTTAAACATAAATTAATAGCTCAGAGCAGAGCAATTCAAGTAAGGGAGAACACAGTCCAGATTGTGTAAGGCTAAATGCAGTCTACGTATAAAAATAATTGGTTATCTCCTATATAAAGCTTTGAATATCCCATATAGTGAGTTCTAAAAGAAATACGAATTCTTGACAGGCAAAAAAAATGAACCAAAATCTGAATACTTGGGTAACTTTTTGTCTGTTCTTATGACCTTAAATATAAGGGAGAGATAAGTTTATCCCTTTTGGAATGGGTTGATTAACTGCTTGGCTTTTTTTCCTTTTTTTTCCCTCCAAGGGATTGACAAAAGAAAATAATTTATTTGTTTCAATGTAAGAAGTTTATTTGTATGCACAGAACCAGTTGAGAAGACAAATTTATATTAAACTTTTCACTTTGGGCCAATATGAGACATCAACAGGGGACAGCACTCACGCTGGCTTCCTATATTAGTGGGAATTCCTGTACTCTTAAATTGAATTGAAGACCAACCTGAGAATAAATCCTAACAGGGACAGCCAGAGAATTTGTTTTAGATAAGCTTTGGATTTATATGTCTTTTGTTGTTGACCTATATTATATAGCTTATTCTGTCTCTTTAAAAGATACTCAGTGACTCATAAATTTCCTTCAGGGAATCTTGGCCCTCATCTTCTTCAAAGACATATCTATCTGTGCAGAACAGTAAATCCCCTTGGTGGAATAAATTGTTAAATTTTATGCTTTAACATGAAAAGACAAAAGTTCTAATTACCCACTCACCTTCTGAAAATTTGACATCCTTCATCGGCAGTTTATATTGATTCCTTTCACATAAAACATTTGCAAAATCTGGTAATTCTTATATAATTTAAAAAGTACAACAAAGGCAAAAAAGGAAATAATTTAGAGCAGGATCTCCTAGGATGTAACCTGGATAGTGCAGGTCTAATTTCGTTCTGGTTTCAACTGGAGACACATTCACATTTTGCCATTCACATGGGTCTATTTTTTTTCCTTTTCCCCACATTCTACAAAAGAGCTTCTTTCAAATTTCTTTCTGCAGCCAGTAAATTTGAAATTTCCAGTAAAAATATTTGCACTTAAGAAATAATAGTTAAAGATTTATCCACACTGGTAATCAGTGCCTAGAGCTGTTTTCATGGACAGTTTTCTTTTCAAAGAATGGGTCTAATTAGCTCAATATATATAAGAATTGTTTATGAAGATGCTAAAAGAAAACAGACATTTCACAATTTCTAAAGGTGTTTAGAGCAAAATTTAAAAAAAAAAAATAGTGACTGGAATGTGACATTAACTGGAAGGCCAAGTAATATTTACTGCTTTATTTCTATGAGTCTTCTCTTTCATGAGAAAGCCATGAGTGCAAGAGCCAGATGATCATCACTCCGTAGCTTTGTGGTCCCATCAATCTCCTCTTTTTGGACCAGAGCAGTTTGACAAAGAGCATGTAATATGATTCCAATAGGATAAATAAATGTTACTGCAAAGCAAAGGTAAGAGATGAATGACAATCCCATTTCTTTTAAAAGGAAAGGATATGACTTGAAAATAAATTTGGTTAGTGATTATTTTGGTTTGATCCTGCAAAAAGATGACCCAGGCTGGTGTTCCAGACTAAGAAATCATAGTAAGAATTAGGATTCCAGGTAGAAAAATGCCTCCCAAAATGCTTCTAAAAGCAGTCTTACAGCAAAGGGATAAACTGTAGAACATTGTTTTCATTTGCAGTTGGATGTCACGTCCAGATGCCTGGTCTGATTGGAGAAAACCAGATGTTTATCTAGACAGAAAAAGGTGTTCTTGCCATGCAGTCAGTCCATGATAAACCACCTAAGCAACTGTAGCCTTTTTCCTTCATAGGAAACCTATAGTTCATATTTCCTTTTTTTAACATCCTCTAGAAGGAACATATTGTCCTCAATAAGACACAATCAGGTGAGCTTTGCTGGAGCAGTTTCAGAAATAAATTTAGTCCTCAAAATGTCATGATGAGATGTTCTTGACACAGAAATGGAAATAAGACCCGAGGGGGAAAGATGGAACGTCGTTTCTGAGATAAAGCTAGGTAGATATTTGATGCACTAATATGCAGGCATCCTTACCACTCACAAAGAAAAAGCCGCTTGGAATTAAATCTTCACACATGAGTAATGGAATAACTTAATGACTAAATAAAAAAAATAGAAGTATACAGCTTTGGTAACTTTCTATTCAGTGGAAAGAAAACCATACTCTTTTTAAATTGAAAACTACTAAAAAGACTAAATTTAATTGCAATCTACTAAAAAATGTCATTAATTGAGATGTAGCATGCTTATCAATGCCTTCAAATTTCTTGAGAGGGAACCCTGCAAACGTGAAGCACACTTAATGGTCACTTCCAATGCAGAGCCAACCTTTGGCTTTGTATATCAGCTGGTGAAAATAGGTGAAAACAACTAGAAAATCTAGTGAAGTGCACAGGAAATAAGTTCAACTAGAAAACAAGTCAGCAACCATCTATTCTGCAGGTACTAAATGCCCCACATTTGAAACCAAATATAAATGAAGATGACAGCGTTTTCATGATTATGGAAGAGGCATTTATCTCATAGCAGTACAGTACAAGTCTAAAACATAAAAGCACAAAGAAAACAAATTTTCTTTGATAAAAAATAAGAAATACTGATTTTCTGAAGCTTTTCCTCTATGGCAGCTGCTGCAGCATGATGGAAAAGCAGGGGTCATGATCTTCTAAAGGTAAGTTCTAAAGTCATATATCCTTCTTCAGCAGCCAGGATCTGCCTGCTCCTGCCCAGCTGCTGGAGCCCAGCCTGTTTCCCAGGGACCCAGCATTGTGCCCAGGCTGGAGACATGGATGCCACTTTCTTTGCAGTTTCAACCGGTTTCAAAGCTGAGTGCATATCCCAGCAACAGGGTCACAATCAGGGACACACACAGAGACCCAGACTCAGACTTACCAAGGACAGTGACACAGTCACAGACAGACAAGGCACTACCTTCAGCCTCCCCTAGGGACGGGGACAGGGCTCACATCAGACGCAAGCACAGCCTCCCCTCTCCTCTTCTTTGGCTGTTAGAGACTGCAGTTCACAAGTGCAGGCACTCGTGCACACGTGCATTCACTCTCTGCTCACGAGCACACACACCCTCGTGGATGCCATGAGTACATGGTCAGGTTTTATGTCTCTGTGTGCTTGTTCCCCTTGTTTACCTCATCCTCCTAAACTGACAAGGTCCTTAGTCAGATAATATTACTGAAAAAATAAACATTTTCACACTCCATATATCCTTACCAATCAGTGCATCTACCCAAGTTTGTTCTCATCACTACCTCTCTTTTCATCTCTTGGCCAGTTTTTTGTTTCTGCATGGTCTTGCTTATTGTTTCTTCCATTCTTTTTTCCACTGAAAACACCTTTGCCTCCTAAGAAAGGCTTTGACCAGGCACGCTCAAAGGAACAGCCACTGTCCTTCTAGATACCCTTATGGCATACATTAGTAACTTTACAAAATCTGTCAGTATGAAATTACACCTAAATATCTGAATGCATGTGTTTTCCTGTACAGTAGACACTATGTAGCTTATCTATTCACTCAGAGACCTAGTGGAGAGGAGGCAGCCCACTGTAAATTTATATCCTATTATATAACTCTCCTGGTTTAAGAAATGTAGCCACTTTCATTATGTTTTTCGTAGATGGAATTATATTAAACAAAGACTACTGCTATTTCAACATGTGAAAAAATTACACATGGTATATATCAAAATGGAATACATGTGCTTGCTAGCCCACACCCTTGAGGTACTTCAAATAAGATAACCTGGAGTTCACTCTAGGATTCATCATCAATGAAGCAAATCCACTAGATGACATATTTCATGAGGCTTCCTTTAGTAAATATCGGGAGAAGAAAAATATTCAATAAATCGTTTTTTATTTCTTGCAATGCAACGCCTTCAATTGCTCTTATGAAAAATGTTTCACAAGTTAGAAAGGCAAGAACCGAGGTCAGTTAGCAGTTTGGCTGATCTTTAATTTAAGAGGGAGGGGATTTCATCGAATCTTTACCTGATTTTTACATTAGCTGACATGAGAAGAGGAATTTGTCATGAGGCTTCTTGGTTGTATCAATTTACTAGTATGCATTTCTTACAAAATAATATAAATAGAAATTATGTTGATCATCACTTCTTTCTGTGTAACTGTCTATGATGACAAGATCCAATCAAGATATATGTTACTTCTCATTCCTTTTCATACACATTCATACATACTTTTTTTACAGAATGTCAAACACAGATTTTATTTTCAATTATTCAGTGCCATAAATGTTCTATGAACCAGTATTGAAAACCAACAAAGTATTATTAAGTTAGCATCAGATAAAGAGATTTGACACAATTGATCCTGCAGTTCTATTAGCCTTACTTTAATGTCGTGCTATCACATTTAATCTCCATCCTTCCTTCTCCAAATCAAATAATCTAAACCCTTCCATCATTTCACTGAATAAAATCCTTTACTCCATCCTCCTCACCAATGAAAATTTGATTTATTATCTAAATTTTGCCTGGTTCTGAAATACCACTTTAAAATGTTACATGCAGTATTTAATGTATGGGTGAATTACTGAAATAATAATAAAACTATAACATTTTCTATATTACAATATGACATTTGTCTCTTTTTTAACAGTGTCAACATCCTGTTCATGCTTTCAATCAATGTTGTTTGCTCAATAGGGTTTTTCAATGGCCTATTGTGGTGCCTCCGTTTTCTCTCTGAAGGAGACAATCCCATCATTGTATCTGAATGATTTTACTTGTTACTGCCAATGTGCAAAGACTGCTGGCTCATGTTATTGTAAGTGACCTCTTTCAGTACAGAGCAATTTATTTATTTGTAAAGCATATATCATTCAATTTTACCATGTTTTTCCAATGTCGACTCTGTGCACCAAAAAAATTTACAACATTCGTGCTTAGCTGTTGTAATACCTCAATTTAGAATTGAAAAAAAATAATTATTCATATTAGTTAATATTCAGATTTTCTTTAAGGTAGAATTATAGTCTTAGAGATTCAATTGCAATTCTGCTCTAATCCAGTTTTCTCACCAGGCCAAAGAACAAAATTGAGCCAAACAACTGCTTAACAAATAAAAGTACATGTAAGAACGCACATCTTTTTAATACTGTTGTGAATATTTATGCATAATAGATGTGCATAATTCTACTTTATATTTGGTAACCAATTAATTTCTCTACATACAAATGAAAGTGAGACAATCCATAGATTAAGGCAGTAACAGGAAATATGCCCATCTTTTTTGAATGTTTTCCTTTACCACTGATGAAATGTGAAGTATTTTATTTTCTCTCTAGATTATAAAAGTCTCATCTATATTTTAAAAATAAACATTAAAATAATTTAAAACTTTTTGGGTTTAAGGTAGGGCATTAAAATTGATATTTGTCTGATGTATTAACTTGAGAAAACAGGTGACTAAAATTGTATGAATTTTAAGATTGTCCAACTACTTTCTATGCTTTTGTGCAAGTCCTACTTAAATGCATTAAGGTGTGTTCAATTCAGCTACAATCAAGAATGAGAGTAAAGTAACAGTTTCTAGAGAATGCTTTTAAAAGTGGATGATAAATAACAACTTTTTTTTTCAAATTTAAAACAGAAAATAATAAGCACTTATGATATCAAAATAACCTGCATGAAAGACTGTTTTTTACTATCATGAATCTATTCAACTACATGTTTTCAGTATTTCAAAGTTATACCTAAAGTTAGATTTATAGCATATTTATTAATGTTAAAATGGTAATTAAGAAAACAGTTTTCTTTTGTTCGTAACAGCGTGATTGCTTTGATTGACTTAATAAATCCCACCCCAAATAAGCTGTATTTGAAACTTTAAGCTAGCCAAAAGCTTTTTTAGATATCTGTAGGAATAGAGAACCCCATTTAGACTAAGATCCTGCTACAACCTGAACACAGAACTTAAATGGATTAGTTTTGATTCATGCTTTAGGTTTATGTCAGAAAAAAAAAATCCTGTTTAAAAGTATCAATACTTACTTAAAAATTTATTGTATTTTATTAAAGCAAGTTTGTATCTTTAAAAGATCCGCTGTTGAAATTAAGATTGATGAAACATTTGGACACAGTGGCACAAAACCATCAAGTTTGCCAGAGACCTTCAAGATCAACTAGTCCAAAAATCAATTCAGCACCACCATAATCACCCCTAAACCATATCCCCAAGTGCCACGTGCGGACACCTCTTGAACCCTTCTTGTGACTCCACCACCTCCCGAGGCAACTTATTGCACTGCCTGACCATTTTTTCAGTGATTTTTTTTTCTAATATCTAATCTAAATCTTCCCTGGTGCAACTTAAGGCCATTTCCCCTCATTCTTTCACTTAAGACACGGCAGAAGAGACCAAATCTCTACAACTACCTCCTTTCAGGCAGTTGTAGAGAGCATGAGGTCTCCCCCGAGCCTCTTCTTTTCCACACTGGGCAGCCCCAGCTCCCTCAGTCCCTCCTCATAAGACATGCTGTCTAGACCCTTCACCAGCTCTGTTGCCCTTCTCTGGACATGCTCCAGCACACTCAATGTCCTTGTAGTGAGGGGCCCAAAACTGAACACAGCTTTCAAGGCGTGGCCTCACTGGTGCGAAGTTCAGGGGAACAGTTACTTCCCTAGTCCTGCTGGCCACATTGTTCTTGATACAGGCCAGGACGCCACTGGCCTTCTGGGCCACCTGGGAGCACTGCTGGCTCCCGTTCAGCCAGCAGTCAATAAGCACCCCCAGGTCCCTTTCAGCTGAGCAGCTCTCCAGGCACTGATCCCCAAACCTGTAGTGCTGCCTGGGGTTTCTCTGACCTCTGCATGGGACCCAGCACTTTGCCTTGTACCTCACACAGTTGGCCTCAGCCCATTGATCCAGCTATGTCCAGATCCCTCTGAAGAGCCTTGCTATAATCCAGCCAAAGTTGGTGTCGCCTGCTCTGGGCACGCGGCATCTCGAGGGTTCAGCCCTCGCCCGGATCGTGAGAGGGAGAAATCCCTCAAGGGCCCCGCCTAAGAGTCACGGAGTCCCTGGGGGAGCTTTGGGGAGCAGAGCCTCCTGTCACAGCAGGCGAGCAGGGAGGAAAGCACCTTGGCTGAGGGTGGCTGAGGCACGCCGGAGGAGGAGGGCGAAGTAAAGAGGCGGAGATTCAATGTGGCTCTCAGGAGTTTATTGAGGGAGGAGAGTCAGGAATTGAATCCAAGATCTGAGGGCTGTGCAGGGTCTTATAAACGGGGGAGTAACGGGGGGGCAGTTACAAAAACCGACCAATCAGGGAGGGTCCAGGGGTTAACGAGCATAACAGTAACCAATAACAGGGGGTGCAAGGGGAGGGACAATGATAACAACCAATGAGGGACCGAACTGGGGAGAACTTTCTAGAAACTGGGGACGGTTCAGGGGTAACTGACAATCTGATTGACCGGGGAGAAGGCGGGAAAGAAGTCCGGGGTATAAACCAACTGGGATAGGGGGAACCAGGATCAGACCATTTAACAGAACAATACATACAAAACCAATAAGAACAAACAAACAAACCACAACAGCCTGCAACCTTTTTGGCATCTTGCTGTTAGACTTTTTTTTCAGTGGTTTGAACTCACTAATTTAAATCATGGATAAAGGTGTTAAACAGGACCAGCCCCGGTACTGAGCCCTGTGGAACACTGCCAGTGACTGGCTGATCACTGGATTCAGTTCCATTCACCACCAGTCTCTGGGCCGCGCCAGCCAGCCAGTTTCTCATGCAGCAAAGGGTGCACCCATCTAAGCATGAGCAGCCAGTTATGCATGAGAATGCTGTGGGAGACAGCTGTCAGACTGTTTACCCAAGTCTGGACAGACACCATCCACAGCCTTTCCCTCATGTCATACTCTACCTAACTTGGAAAGTTACCATCTCGTAGCCTACCCGTTCCTAACTACATCAGTATGTGGAATGCAGAAAAAAAATTTGTCTTACAATGCCTCCTTCAGTTCTCTTGCTGGAAAAAATTGTCCTAAACCAGCCTCCAAAATTTACTTCTCTTTGAAACTCATAAAAAAAACCCTAAATACATGTTATATTTTAATTTTTCTCTTTATATGAGAAAAACTGGAAGTCCAGGTTTTGAAATAATCTTTCTCTGCCCAACCCAGCTGTCTCGGAATCCTTTTCAAACATATTTTTCCTTTTTTCTTAGTTTTATGTTAAAAAAATTAAATTTAAAATATTCATAATCTATGCTTCCTGATTTTGATCGGCTTCTGGCAATTGTCCATACAGGACCTATAAGGACCGAAATACCTACAGAAAAATTCAAACTTGTTCCATCTGATTAATCATGTCTGGCCATCCTATGTCACTCCAAGATGCAAATGATACTGGCAATTCTTAACAATTACCACAAAAGAACACATCATTTGCTGCAACTTTTAACACAAACTGTTCCAGTTTTTATATTGTCCCCAAACTATATGCGTAGTTTGTTGTAGTTCCAGTACAGCCTTCAGTCTTCAGTGCCATCTGTGCTGTGACTTACCAGTCTGGTTTGTGCTTTTAGCCTGTCAGTCTGAGCGGAGAGGAGAGGTAGTGCATAAAGAACAGTCAAAGGCCTTAGACATAATTAACTTGTTGAGTATCGAAGCCTGGAAGGCTAGTGGAGACTGTGCTTACACATTTAACTTTCTTTCAAGATAGATGTATCTTCTTTGGAGAAATATTGGTAATTACGCAGAATTTTCATTAACATTTGCTGTCTCTGTGAGGCTCTTGGTCAGAGATGGGACAGTGGCAAAGTAGCAGAAGTATCCAGATTTCAGTGCTATGTTGTCAGACTTGAGGCATTTACTGTTATGGCAAGTCTGGACAGGAACTGGAACAGGACTGCTATTTCTTTAATGCAGATAGGAATGACATTGTCATACATACTAAAGTAAGTTATTTTCCCTCAAAATGACCTTGTGGGAATACAATATTGGAAAATGTCCATATTTTAATAGCATTAGTATTTAATGGCACTATGGATGAGCAAAAAACCATATGGGAGATGGCAAAATGGACAGAACAAATATGCCAGGTATTCAACTTGTCTCTGAAAGTAGCAATAAGATAACTAATTATTTGAGATATTTAAAGGTACACAGGCTGAGGACGGTCCCATGTCAGGTAGGAAAAAATTTAGCATTTGGCAGAGAGACAAGATAAAAGTGCTAACACATCAATCTTATTTTTTAGTTTTAAGATTGGATATGAGTATTCTCCAAGACACTGGCAAATATATGACATTCAAAAATACATTTAAAAAGCCAAAAAAGCCCTGAGGAAAGGGAAGCACTAACTTCAGCAGTGTTGTGTTAAGTGTGTAGGTATTTAGCAGAAAATAACCCCCCCTTCCATAGGATTCCATAGGATCCTCTAAGATGAGAGAGGCTAGGTGTGGCTGAGTTTAATTTTTTATGATAGCCAGTTTAGCACTACAAATCTGGTTGAGTTCAAATCAACCCAGTACTGTGGGCCTCCTTGAATTCAGTGAAGACTTACATGATTCAGATTCATGAACAGTAGACTTCATTGAAGCAACAGAAAAGCAGGTTCAGGATTGCCCATAAGTGAAGTAACTGCAGAGTATTAGTATGTGCTAGTATGTATCGTAACAGAAAGTATAAGAGTGATCTAGCAACAAGATAGATAGAGAGATAGATAGATAGATAGATAGATAGATAGATAGATAGATAGATAGATAGATAGATAGATAGATAGATAGATAATGTGTGTATATAAATATATAAAAAAAAGAATATTCCCAACACAGCTGGAGTGCCAATCTCACCTAAAGGCAACCCTTCAGGAAAGGAGGAGAGACACAGTCCACTGACTGTTCACGGGGGGGCAGAGGTGTTCTCCTCCAACTTTTTCTGAAGCCCCTCTTTTATGCTATGAGTACTGTTTGGTCACAAGGAGAGGGGACAATCCCATATTGATGGGTCTTGGTGACTTTGGTCATACATGCATTACATGTCCCATGTTCTCCTTCATTTGTATCCCAACAGGTATGTAATTTAATATGTTAATAGAGCTTAATGAGAGTCTCAGTCAGAATTTATAGGTGACAAATAGGTAGAATAAACACTTTGGTCCTTCTCCTAGTACTGAGAAGGCAGTTAAAGCTCTCTGACCATAATCAGTGGGTCTTTGTGCACATCCTTACTTCCTTAATGAAGCAAATTTATAATGAGGCTTTTTTTTCACAGTGAAGGGAGTGGGGCTGTTGGCTGGTACAGAGGCTCAGTGTTCTTCTGGGCCTCACTGGAACATCAGGTTGTGAGACCTCTGCTTCTCTTCAGACATTATTTTGTTGTTCGGCTTTGTTAGAGCAAAGTGCAAGATAAGTAAGGGATCCAGTTCATGCTTTTCTCAACCAGCCCCATCAATACTTCACTTTCTTAAAACAATACTGTAAAATTCTGACCATTTACCAGAAGGGGTAATATTTTGAAATGGTAGAACCAAACATAAGCATATCTGATATAACTGTTTTGCTTGAGATGGCTTTTTAGATATAATAAAATCACTTTTGGAGAAAAACACAGAGATTCATCTACTGTAATATGAACATCTAAGATAAAAGAAACTGCTTTTAAAAAGTATTCCTTCAGAGAGTTTAAAACTTTGACATAGTTTCACTGTATATGTCTGAAATTAAATGGGAGATGAAACCTTCCAACAATGGCTATAAAAGTTTTTTGAGACATTTATATGTGAAGATAGATATAAGCCAGTTTATAATAATTGATAAATGTTGTAGCTTCCACTACTTTTTCTACAAGTAAAACTATTGTGTTTTTGCTTTAAAGGTCACTGACTTTATTCTGGTTCACACAAGGGTGAGAGAACAGATTGGACTGGAATTGTCCTTGCCATCACAAGGTTGAAACCTACCAAGTCAGGTTCCCAGTTGTTTTCCTTTCCAAAACTACAAGTGGAGCAGAGTCCCATCTTGCATTCTGTCTAGTGGTTAGAGACTGAGGAGTAGAAAGATTTTTCTGAAATTCTCACTTACTGAGAATTATGGGCAATGCAGTTATTTCTTTCCTGAGTTCTGAAGTCAAGAGATTTTTATTCAGGGGCGTACTTTTCCTCCTCTGCTAGGCGTGAACTTTCAAAAACAAACTCCACAAGGAAGACAGGCATTTCTTCAGACCTACTGCTGTCACTGGTCTCCTAAAAGGTTAATCTGTTATTTATTGACTTGGTTTCACTCGATGTGTAAAAGCTGTGAAAACCTCACAAAACTCAAAACCAATCCCATATAATAGACATTTTCTCTACACAAAACAGAGGTTCCTTGTTTGAGCTATCTGGATCTCTTTCCTGAGAACTGATCTGTTTTCTAGATAGGAAGCCTCATTTAAGATTGCTGCCTTGCTGGAACTGGTGTTTAGAACCACATAATGTAATATCAAAAGTCAGTGGGATAAATGTGGCCATACATTTTCCTTTTTTTCACAAGCCCCTTTACAATAAATAACTAATCAGTAAAATGAAGATATTTTTCACTTTCTTCCCTAAAGTTCTGTGAAATTGAGCTTTGTTTTAGATAATACAGATGTTCAAGTACTCTTCCCAATTTTACACAGCTGATTTTAAAAATCCTAAACATATTAAAAACTTGGTCATCAGCTTCTGGATCTGGAATAAGAGATGAAAACAGTTGGGGTTTTTCAGTATTTTTCAACATTTACATTCTTGACACATCTTACCATGCAATGGAAATTTAAGAATAATTCCATGATCCCCATGCTTTTGAAATAGAATGTACTTATTCAAGATTTGATCCTTTACTTTTGGAGAGCATTTATCTTATCTGAATCTGAAGAGGTTAGACTTGCTGTGAAGACTGAATAATTCATCTATTTCATGGATCATTGAAAACCAATTAAGTTGATTAATCAGATTATTTTAGAATATTTTATGCTTTTTTTTCCCCCCTAATACTTCACTCACTAAAACGTTGTAAATACTTAGTGTCAATAAATGGGCATGTGGCATTATTTGAAGGGAAAAACTCAAAAACATTCCTATAAAGGTTTGGGGTTTTTTTAAGCCAGATAATATCCTATATAATTTTAAAAGTGCAAAATTATGAAGGACTAGAGATGGTAGAGTTGTTTGGCATGAAGAGATAGAAGAAAATCATATTGGAGAACATGCAACGAAAAATAATGTTATTAGCAGATGATTTTTTTTTCCCCTGAATATCACCATCAAAGCAATCTGTTGTTTTTTTAGAAAAAACATGTACAGATGGAAGAAGTCACATGGAACATCTATTTTCTAAGCACCCACTCAAAAAATAACAAGGCCGTACTATGAAAATAAGTCACTAAAATTCCAAAATAGTGGTGAGAGGATAAAAGGGCTAATGAGGAACAGACAACTACATGAAAATTCAAGGACACAAAACTGTTCCCAAGAAAATCACATACTATCCTTTGTATTTCACTGAATATGAAAGTGCTACCATCTACTACCACCCAACTGCAATACAGCAAAACAGCAGAACTAAATCAAGGGCAGCTTTCTGAAGTTGGAGATACCGTGTCTTGACAGTACCCCACCACAGCGCAGGGGGTTTGGGGTCTAAATTGGTCTCATTTGGATCTAAGGTCAACTCTTCTTTATCTGTGCTTGATCCCCAAGTACCTCCATCTTCTCTTTCTGGATTCCAGTCCTCACTCAGGGTTGTTGTTAAGGCTATTTTCACTCTGTGCTTTCTCCTCTCAGTGTGCTCAGTCATTTGTGGCTCATCATCACTGCCGGGTCCATGAAGCCTGTTGATCATCTCTTGTGATAGATTCTCAGCAGCACTAGGTTTCCTTCTGTTCATAACCATCTAAGCAATTTCTAAATATCAGCCTTCTGCCCTTCTTGACATGCAGTCATAAATAGCCAGCACAAATAGTTACAGCCATCACCTGTTTTTCTCATACTATTCCTCTCTTATTTTAGAAGACATCATCCACACTGATACCATATTGAACCTATCTGATGTTCATCCCAAGGAAGAGAACTGTGGATTTTTTACAGCCAATTTTTTCAAGGTTTATATGCACATTAGTTCAAGGGCAGCTCTTGAGCATGGAGCATAATGTACTAAAAAGACATACTAAAATAAATGCACATTCTGGTCCTAAAATCCAAGGGAATACATCCAAGGGATGAAACAGGCAGTGTTTATGTGATATGGCCCCGTGTCTAAACAGGAGTGAAGAACTGGGACTGGTATCTTTGAAGTATTTGTAGGAACTGGCTCTCCTCTTTCCTTCCTTTTAGCAGACCTCAGTGCCTCCTCCCTCTATTCCTTGTTCTGTTTAATCTTTAAAATAACTTTTTTCACCTGGCCCCAGACTTCTCATTTGTTCCCTCTCTGTTGTCTATGCTTATCTTTGAGATGAACTAGGATCCCTTGATTTAAAAGAAAGCCAATGTATTTTCTTATGGCAACATTCCCTCTTCTGTAGTTCCAGCAGAATTTAATTGAACCTGTTGAATTTCTATGAAGTTATTTAACTCAACCAGTATGAACTATTTGACAGAGCAAAAATGCCTTCTAGAAGATAGCCCACCAGAAGCTGACAGCATATTGGGGCAAGGTTTTACTTCTCACAAAAGAAGTCAGGAAGTAACTATATTTTCTCTTACAACCTATGATATTCAGGAGGCATGGTGATTTCTGATTCCAGATCTTGATTTCCAGGACCAGCAGCAGTACAGGTAAAGGGCAGTACGTTATGAAGTGTTTCCATTCTCTCAATGCAGTGGCATGAAATTCAGCAGGAATGCATCGAAGGTCTGTTGCAAATGAAAACAGAAAAATCTGGCTAGATTATATGCTTCCAAAAATGTCTCAGCAGAGACTCACTAAGCTGCAACAAAAAAGTGCCCTGAGGCCCTGTCTCATTGAACATAACCTATTCTAGGATTACAGGACCTCTTTTTCTATTAATCATTACGAGATGAAGGTCTCTGCAGGAGCCAGGACACTAATATAGAAGGTAAGACTAGGATTGAGGGGCAAAAAGGGTCACTAATCCATTGCTGATACATGATGAATGATACATCATTATTATATCAATATTTATTTAGAAAACCGGAGTTAGAAAAAGGGGTCAGATCTGGCAAAGGTAATAGGACAGAAAAGCCACAGGAAAGAATTGGAGGGTGAGGTCATGGAGATAATGTGGTGAAATCCGAGAGGTAGCTTTCTGGTTGAATAAATTCTGTATCAATTCTGGGGGAACTTTTTCTAATCCAAGTTCAAGACAAGTATTCTTTTGCCTTACTCCTTTTTTTTTTTTTTTCAGAATATAATTGCATTCTTGATTCATGTCATCCAATTCTTTTCCCATTATGTCTACACAAAGATCATCAGCTTTGTGTTTTTTACATTTTTGTACTTCTTGGCATTTTTCTTTTGCTATATTTATGCTGCTTTTCGTAATTTAATCAATATGATCTTTTTTGTGATCTTGAATCCTAAATAATTTCATGAAGAAACTGTCCCCGAAATTCATCTTAAATTGAGCTAATAATCTTCTTTCAAATCCATTTTAAGATAAGCTGTATAACTTGTTATTATAATTAAGCTTTTATCCCTAGCTATTCTGAAGTTTTATTTCAATACCTGGTACACATGGGTAAGTAGTATCTTTCATCAGGCTGAGCTAGAAACTAACATTCAATTGAACTGTATAAATACCAGCCTTAAACATCTTTCAACTTCCGCTTCTGAAATTTCTCACTACTTGTTTTAAAGATGTCTGAGACACCAGCGATAACCTAAAAAAAAATTCCATTCTTCAAAGCTACTTGAATTTTCTGGTTTGTACTTCATGGCTATACATGGAACAACTGTCACTTGAAGGAAAATGCAGTATTGGAAGTCTAGGGACTTCCAGTTACCTAACAAAATTCCCGCAATTGTACTCTTTCCAGGCTACTTGTATTCATTCTGCTCTGAGAAACTGTTTTCCTGTTTACTAGAATGACTGGTAGGCCTTAAGTATTCTGTTTTGAGAGCATTGATCCCAGAAAGATTTTTCTGTTCATGAGTGTTGTCAGATATGTAGAATACAAAATGTTTAAATGTTTTACATGGAACAGAAAATGTTTACGGAGGTGTTGCCTTCTGGGGATTTCAGGCAGCTGCTTGTGTGAGGGTGTTTCGGTCTTTCTTTAGATTTCTAAAGGCTATCTTTGAAAAATACATGTGGCTTTTTTATTTAGCAATAGTAATTATCATTAGCTTTTTTCTCAATAATTTTATATCCTTTTTACCTTAAGAGTGTACATACATATCAAAAAATTCCTTGGATATAGAGAAATAAATGCTTCTTGAAATTGGTTTGAAATTTCTAGCACCTGAAATGTCTTTCAAAGAAAATGTCATTTGAAAAATGGGACAGTTAAACTGTAGGAGGAATGAGCTGGGGTTTTAAAGGTAAAATCTGATTACTTGTAAGGGAATTATGCAATACTAGGGAGACATACAAATAATAACATTTCAGATATCATCATAATAACAAAGAACAAAACAAAATCAAACACCAATAAAATAAATAAGCAGTGTCCCAATTGTGCCAGTATTACCCCTTCCTATTGAAAACCTTCTAAACTATGGGAGCAGTGGGAATAAAAATTGTTGCTACTTCTAGAGTGACTAGCAAATTATGCTATTTTGTTAGAAAATCTATTTCTGAAACATGATGAATATCATGCATTATGATATCAATAAATAGCTTTACCACGTATAATCTACTCATTAAGGATAATTTTGTCGGAGAAGTGGAATTTAAAATAGAGCTAAATAATGTTAAAATATCTCAGACTCAGTAAAAGGTTTATTCAGTCAAATTTGTATTTATACAAATCAATCTATAAGAGAACACAAAGTAGTTTGGTATGGACTTCTTTGACAGGAAGTGAAAATTTTGTGACAAAAATGACTGCATGATAAGACCTTTTTCTGACCAAGGACCAAAGCAAACTACAAAACAATTAAGTTTTTTAAGATAAATATTAAAAGGGACTTGAGCATTTCTACTTAAATAAACATCCAATACATTTGAGAAGATAACATACTTTAAAATGAGGAAAGGATATATATATTGTATATTACAAAACCAGTTTGTAGAACTCTGCTTGCTTTTAAATATCATTCAGGTAGTCACTTGGCATAAATAAACAAGGAACTAGACCTGCATCAGCTTTCTAGATATGAGGGATCAGATAGTCATCAGCTTTCTAGACACAAGGGTTTTTCTATAGGGAAGGAGGAATTTGGAGGGAGGGTTGTTTAGTTACCTCGGGAGGGTGAGGGTAGTGTTGGGCTTGGGGCTTTTTTTTTTTCCTTAGCGTAGAAGACACCTAACCATTATCATTTAGGAAAGGTAAGAAATTCCTATACCATACTTTGGAGCAGTAGGCAAGAACTGCCAAGTTAGATCCATCCCAAAATCTTGCAAGTATACATTTTACTGCAACACAATTCATCAGTTGGATCCCAACAATTGTGTAGGCTAAGCTCAAAATCTTGGTTTTCAGAAAAGAAACCATCTCTGCATCTATGTAAAGCTTCAGATTTACTTTTACTATAATTGAAATAGTCTAATTCAAGAATCATTATTCATTTATATATAATTGCTATTAAAAAAACACAACACAATTAAAATGCTTATATATAAATTTAGTCTCTACATCTTTTGCTGATGTTCTTACTTCTTGTGCTAAAACTGGTGGTTTCATTTGGTTTCATGATGGTGGGAGGTATTGCAGTGAAAGTCCTCCCAAAACTCAAGTCACGATGGAAAAGGAGAGAGTATTACAGATTGTACAGTGCCACAGGTGGTGTTGGGAACGAAACTCAGGACATGTCATGTAATTGTGAATGGGAGGTTTAAATGTGACTGCTACTGTCAGAACATCATTTGTTAATAGCCTTCTGTCCACAAGTCCAAGCAGACATATTAAAGAAAATAAACTCAGAATTGAATAAAAACAGGGAGTTAACTGGAACAAATGCCAAATGAAGAAGCTTTCATAGGAAAAATCATATCTTACGAACTTCACTTACACAGGCAGGCTAATGGACAATAGCCTTCCATGGCAGAATATTTTGCTTTGCCACATGAATAGATTAAAACTTTCATGTTCAAGACAACTGTGTTAGAAAATTGTTATTTGATTCTTTCTTTCCTTTGTTTTGGTTTAGCTTTTTCTGTCCCAGATAAAGTCATGGGCCTTGTCGTCATGAGGCAAATGGCACTCTTTGAAAAAAATAATAGGTCTTGGCAGTCTGTTGATCACATGAAAATGATGCTGTGCCTTTGAGAGTTATGAAAGGTTTTCCAAATAGTGACTGCAAACCAGCATTGTGGTAGGATTTTTGTGATTCTAGTTGCACTGTCCCCTCAAAGTCTCATTAACATAACTAAAACTACAATTTATTCAGTTGTTCTCGAGTTTTTTCAAAGGGGCTTATTATGTGCCTTTCCCCTTGGAGCACTAATTCACCCGTTCAGTTCATTGGAGCTGCAAAACTAAGAAGGAGCACAATTACATACCACCACAAATTGCTCAAGTACTCCTAGAAAAGAGGATACCCATTGAATTTGTTTAAAATAGCATGGATTGATTACTGTCTGAGAGAATTTCTCAAATATTTATGACAACTTTTTATTTCTATTACTGAAATATAAATAATAAGTTCATTAAGAGATTCTGTGGTTTACTTGCAGGCATGTGGATAATAATCAGATATGGTGTCTTGCTTTGCTACTGTTCATTTTTTGGTTCAAAGCTGCACAAAGTAACCTGAAGCAACATATTGGGTCTCATAATTAAACAGCCTTATGCCAATTGTGTGTGTTAAATAACAGCTTTATACTTAGAAGAGTGCCTTTTACTCTTAAAGGCCTCTGTTGCCTTTCTGACTAATATGAATCACTTCCTTGATATCAGCAGAATTTTATCAACAGGGAACAATTCATTCACCTTTGTGAAGGATTGTGCTTTACTTATGTCCTCAGAGCTGTGCTCAGGTGCCCCTCAAGGGATGCCCAGCCCTTTAACCACCAGCACAGTGGGAACATGTGTGGTGTGAAACCTCAGAGAACCACAGATCTTGAGTGCCAAGCTGACAGCAAGCTGTTCAGGTGTCGGGGGACTGCTCAGCTTTGCTGTGAGACTTAGTTTCTCCAAAACTGTCTGGTATGGAAGTACAAGCTCAATACGGTGTCAGCAATTCCTTAGTGCCACTTGGGGTCAGAGCTGGGCATCCTTTACACCTTTTATTTAGCAAAATGAATATGCATATTGGGGTTTGTAGATATACCTGAGCTACAATGGAAAAACTAAAAAGGAAGGAAGGAAGGAAGGAAGGAAGGAAGGAAGGAAGGAAGGAAGGAAGGAAAGAAGGAAAGAAGGAAAGAAGGAAAGAAGGAAAGAAGGAAGAACCTTTACTATATTCTTTCTTTTCAGCTCAGAGGAAGGACTACACTCTTGCTACAATGTTTCTCTTAGAGTTTTATTTTTCTCTAATGTATTCATTCCCACTCTTTACCAATTTTAAGTATAAAATGCTTTGCCTTTTTATGATAGAAGTTTGCTAAATTACATACAAC
The DNA here is from genome assembly GCA_013397915.1 of Daphoenositta chrysoptera. Classification (NCBI taxonomy): domain Eukaryota; kingdom Metazoa; phylum Chordata; class Aves; order Passeriformes; genus Daphoenositta; species Daphoenositta chrysoptera. The sequence continues at coordinate 45,002 of VZRO01006806.1, read as the reverse complement.
AAGTTTTTTTACCCATTAAGATTTCTTTCCAAAGTTGTGTTGTTGTTGTTGTTCATGGGTTTTTTTCTTTTCTATTTCTTCTGTTTATATCTAGGCATGTTGCAAATCTGTTAAGCAGTTAATATTTAATTTTTTTCAAGGTTTTTGCAAAATACTTTGTATAATATCCTAAAATTAATGTAATTTTCTCAAAAACTTTTTTTTTAAATGTGTCAAGTTTGATTAAAATTCTCAAATACTTTTTGTGTTATTTTAAATGCTTATTATTTTCTTTTTCTTTCCTCTCTAGTTTCTTTAGTGTTTCCATTTTGAATAGGGCCACTTGGGATAGACTATGTTGTTGGGTTTCTTTTAAAGTTTTACAGAAATACTATGGACAAGGTCTATAACTCCAGGGGAATATCACCACCTTCAGACTCCTGATCTCTACATATGCTTTATCATGTGGTTTCTGGGTTTGCATGGAATTTTTGTATGCATATAGGAAGACTACAAAGGCACCAACCAAGATCCCAATATAGGCAATCAGTACAACAAGGACTCTAGGACATAACATAGCATGTTTTCAATTTAGATCAATTTATGCCTACTCTTTAAAGAAACTGAGACCTCCATTGTTCTATTTCTAAAAAGAAGGAAGGTTCATCGAGTTGTTATTAGGAAAAAAAAACTTCCTTCTGCACGGTATTTACTGATCAGACATATAATAAATTCTCAAGCTAAACTCTTATCTCAGAAACTCTTGTCTTAGAACTTTTGGTAATGAAAGCACTAGAATTCTCTGTCAGTTCTCCTTCCTCCTGTGTGTCCACTTTTTATTCATAAGCCGTAGTTGGGATACAATACCTTTATTTCTGTTTTATAATATGTATTTCATTAGAATGACAGATCTGATTTTATAATAAGTATATTGTATGCTTGTACTTGTTCTCTAGACATAGAAGTCATAAAACCAAACAAATAAACAAAACAAAAATACTTCCAAACAACAACAAAACTCCATATCTATATTTCAGTGGAAGATTTAGAAAATACTTTTCTACTTCATTAGTCTATCAAGTAATGTTTGCATTTTGTGCAATTAATTGTACTTCTGAAAGAGAGTTCAGCATTTAATAGTGTATTTCTTGCAGTCTTTGATACAGCTTGAAATCAAAAACGTATGCCAGTCATTTAAGTTTTTTCTTTTCTTGTTGTGGTTTCTTTTCTCAGGTGAGTTCTGTTTAATATCTGCCTGAATAAGCCTGGCTGATGTGGTTTTATTTACAGTTCTAAAATTACACTGGACTAAAGTGGACAAGCAATTTAAGTGGTTAAAATAAATACTGCACACTTTACAATGTGTGTTGCAGCAAGCAAACCATTTAAGTGTTAACATAACTCAACTTCTAGTTCAAGATTTGTTTTTCTCTGTTGTCAGGAAATCCTAATGAAGGAGCAGTAGAAAAAATCTCTGCCAAGGAATTTGTAGTGGAGACAAGACAATGCACAGAACTCCCCTCTATCTAAACCAAGTAATTTATTACTATGGTGCCAAGAAAGGCTAAAGAAATCACACTGGCTGGGGATGCTTTCCATTATTTCTTCTTTCTATCAGACATCTTCTATTAGATTTAATAGAACCTTCTCCAAGAGCAATTTACCAACCAGAAAATTGTGTTACAATCTAGTATGTGTTGCTCTTCCTCAGTTAATTCATTTTGTAACCTTTTTTATGCATTATTTTAAAGGTCTTAATCACATTTGCATGAATCCTAGAAGGAAAAATAGAGAAATTGAAAAATTTCCTTTACTCGTATCTTTCACTGAAGCCAAATCACTAGCAAGATAGAACTCTGTGTAAAAACTACCATTTAACACTGGTGTGGTATTTTATTCAATGATTAATATTGCTCTGTATTTTTCCAGCTGGCTTTTACACCAACACACAGAATCTGTAATTTTGGCACTACCCCACATGTCAAAATGTCCCCATACAACAAAGAATCACCCACTCTGCCACAGGGGTTCATGATGAAATGGGATTGACTATTTCAGAGCCCACGTATGGCTTGTTTCACTCACAATCTTTTAAGTGGTAACCAGGCTGTCACAGGCATCTTGAAAACTATTTTTCTACATGTCTCTTACTCAAAAAGAAGTTTTCAAATAGCAAGGGGAAATGAATTTAAAGAAGCACTGGCAATATTAATTTACCTACCCCAAGGGAGGGTTGTCATGCAGTGTCTTTAGCTGTCTCCCTGGTGTCAGGCATGGTGATCCTCCTCTCAGCCCCTGGAGATTCAGTGGTCTAAGAGAAGATGAGATATGGTAAAGAACGAAGGGCTGTCTTTGCCAATTTGCAATTCAGAATTCATCTAATCCTGCTTTCCTTCTTCTGTGAAGAAAGAGCAGAAGGCTGGCACTAAGAACGTTGAGTCCTGATGGCATGACCCTCCTGTCTACCTGTAAAATGCTGAGCGTGTGTTCCGGTATGTGCTGCCATCCAAATTATTAAATTGACTTTAAAATGTAGGAAAAAATGAACTTCCACAACCTCTTTATTTACTTGTCATTTAATTTTATATCTTTAATTGGCTTAAAGGGATTAATGAAGTATTTGATTACAAGAGTTTGTGATTCAGCAGTTTCATAAAGCTGGAACAAATAAATAATTAGCTTTGAAGAGCAGGTAATTCTAAATGCAGGAGCAAGATGTCCATGTAACCTCATCATTACTTGGCACTGATGACTATTACAAAGAACTTGCTAACTTGCCAGCAGGCTTGAAGCCCTCCCTTTTGTTGTTCATAAGTGTGAAGGGACAAGAGAATATATCTGGACCAGAAATAATTTCAGAAAGTTCCATTATACACATTGTCCTCTGCAATCTGGTGGAATGCCCAAAGAATCTGCAGACCAGTTAATCCAGTTAAGAGCTGGATTAATTCTAAACACTGAACACAATACTCCTCTGTAACTAAAAAGCTCATTTTTGATCCAGCAGAGTCAAGGAAAATGCTCCATGGCAATGGAGGTGCTCATTATAGGGAAATGTTCCTGCCTTGTTGGTTGGCTGAAATGTGGTACATGGAAATCAAACCTTGTACAATCAGGCCATGTACTTGTTAAATTATTAATTTTCATTACACAAGTCTGATCTCATGGTTTCTACTGCTGGGGTTTTTTAATTAGTAAATTCATCTACAGTAGCACTATCTGCAGCAATATAATTTTTAAAGGCAAGGTTTTTGGTTTCCAAGTGTCCTCTACATATTCTGTCTGTACAAGGAGAGGATGAAAATATCTTGAAAGAGATGAGCAGCTGTGATATGATTCTAGTTGTTTTCAGTAGTACTTTCAAAAGCACTGTAATAACACCTGTCAGTATAAGTAGGTTCTGTCAAGTAGTATCATAAATTTGAAGCATAATACATTCATAGATTTTTTTGTTGCTGTTTTAGTTTGTTTGTCTGGGTGGTTGGGTTTTTTTGTTTATGTGTTTTATTTATCAAGAATTTTCAAATATTATGTCTAAACTAGTGGGGAACCAATTAAGGCCTCCTATAAATTTTTATTTCAAAGCTGTGATATATAAATAATTAGAAATATATTTTCTTTTTCATTTTTTTTACCTGCCAAAGATGCTAATAAAAACAAAGCAGGATTTCTACTGGAGTGGGTTTGTAGTTATTATAAAACATAGTCTGGGAAATTAGAATGTAGCAGCATTTTGGGGTTGTTTGTCTGGAACTGAGGCATCTAGAAATATTAAGTAGTGCTTTTCATTTAGGCAAAGGGCAAGGACTAATTTGCATTCTTCTATGGCTCTTCCTAGGAGCAGATCAACAAAGCAGTGTTGGCTTTAGTCCTGAAGATTCTGGCTGATGGCCTCACTTCCCTGGCTGCCTGCTGTGTGACTCATGCATTTGCAAAGTGTGTGAGGGATAAAGGGATTCATCCTGCACCCATTGACTTCAGTGGGACAGTGGCAAACACAAAGACCCATTGAAACTCAATGGGACTTAGAATCCTAAGTAGGGCTGTACAAGAAACTGATTCTTTGGTTGTGCCACTGAATTTTTTAATTAGGAATAAAAGAGGAAAAAGTGGGATGATTAGAAACATATCTGTGCTAATTTTCAAAGAAATATCAGAGGTTAAACAAAGCACTGCATTTGCCATGGATATGATTCTCATTGTATAGGGGGAAAGAAAAATATTATTTTTTAGTAATTTGAAAAGTTTCAAAGAGAAAAATATGTTAAAAAAAAGAAAAGCATTTCACTTTGAAAATGTCTTTATGAAACCCTCGATTAAAATATATTTTTTCACTGAATCTGTTAATTGTTTCAGTCTCTCCAGATGTCATTTTTAAAATAAATACTTTACAGAAGAGTGTATTATGAGCTCTTCATACTAAATTACATTATCAAATTGGGATGTACACATTTGTTTCCTTAGTGGAGCTAACTTGCTTTTAGGCAAGGGTTGTCCTTCTTTCACTGTAATCCCTTCCCTCTGAGATTCCTATTCTTATCACAAGCTGATTTCCAAAGATGCTACTGAAGTTGCTACTGAATACTACCTTTTAAAAAGAAGCATGCACAGATTTTACCTTAACTAATACCTCAGGCTGTAAACTCTGCTCATTCAGGATCTCTCAGATAAAACTGATCAGCCTATGCAACAAATAAGGTTGAAGAACCCAGGAGAAGAGAGGATAATTGGAGACACAGTGACTTGTACTCCAGCTGGATTTTCAACAGCACATTTTTTGTGAGTCAGAGCCATTGAAGAAACACTTCAAAGATGTTTATTTAAATATTCCCGTGGATTACAGTGGGATGTACCTACATGCATCCAGACTCTGGTCACCAGACTGCAGAAGTCTGCACAGCTCTGTAATTTAAATACCTTAAACACTGGACACTGGACTGTAGTTGAACTAAGTATTTTTTTCTAGCTTACAATTCTCTCACTCCCCTGATCATTGTGCAGGAAAACATCAGGGCTTTCAACTGTTCACCAGACTGGATGTGTTAATTTACAGGAGTAAAGGCTTTTTTTAGGACTTAAAGTCACCTCTGCCACTCTTTGTTTGGTAACTGCACTCACACATTACTCCTTTGAAAGATGTAAGAACAGAGAGTTGATATCTGGATGCCTAGGACCTTATCACAATCTCCTTGTAAAATTAAAATCAGTCAACTACGAAGTAAAAACTCTAAAAGAAGACAAAACACTGTCTGCCATTTGTTATCCAGATTTAGGTTAGACGTTTGACAAGGCAGTTTGCACTGGATATAAAAAAGATACTGCCAAGTTTATGAACTGACTTGGAACATCCTTATAGAGATTGTCTCTTTTCAAGCTAAGACTCTGATAAATAGCTCTGATTTCAGAGTGTATCAGATGAAGATATAAAGTGCTAAGGGACCTGTGGCATATTACTTGTTTTAGAAACACCTTTAATAAAAACAAGCATAAAATACATTATTTAACTCCTTCTTATAACTAATTTCAGAACAGTGTAAGAAAAATTAGTAAAAAAAAAAAAGTATTTCATACTGTAGTCTTCATATGAAATTTTAAAAAGTTAAAGACCACTTACTATGTATGAATTTCTACATAATGGCAAATTAACTACTCGTGTAATTAAGCAATCTGCTACAAGTTCTCACTCTGATTTTTGAAGTGCTTATAGAACTAAATTGCTCAAACCCAGCAAAGAAATTAATAGATTTGAAATGTTAATTAGATGAAGACACAGAATTAAAGGAGAAGCAATGGGAAATAGGGATTAAACAAGAATAAATAAATATTTCAGTTGGGAATTATAAAAAATAGACAATGAAAAAGAAATTAAATAGCAACTAACTAACATTATATAAATTTATTGTCCCCAAGTTACTTTCAAATATAATATCTCGCTCATTTAAAGGTAATTTAAAGGTATGTTCCTGAGATAGTACTAAGGCTTCCCATTTACTATAAGATGTTGGAAATATTGGTTGTTCTGATCTTCTAGGAGTGTGGCTCCATATCATCATAGACACCAGGGATGAGACTCAGAGCCAGGTTTTTGCAGCACAAATTTACAGATAAAATGGCTCTGTAAAAGTTATAATCAAAGGAATAGGCAATACCATCAGTGAAGGCTAAAAAAGCTCCTCAACTGACCAGTGAGCTTTTTTAGGATGAATACTCTGGTTCTGTAAATTCAGCTAACTATGGCTGAGACAATAGTCTAGACACACATTCTGCAGTGTACTGTGGAACCTGATATTACAAGCATCCACATTTAAGTGTCTGAATCTGAAGGAGAATTTCCTTCCCTTTTGCCACTTGTTCTCAAAGGACATTTGCAGAACATAAAACACTGTCAAAAATAGCCTTGCATAGCAGATCACAGAAATACATAGTTGGATTCTATTTCCTGAATATTCCTGATTAATGCCTCTTGGTACTTAATATACGCCTGTGCCCATGAGGCTGGAGTATGTAGGACAAGATATTGGAAACCTTCACACTTCCAGAACAAACATGTCACGTGGTTGGGAAATACACTATGTTTTTCCTGAAATCCCTTTTAGTAAGAGAAAAGGAGGTACAGCTGTTTGCTTGCTCCAGAGATGCACAGAACTCAGCTTTCAAGGGCTCTTTCTTGGGATTTGGAGGAAACACATTCTGCTCTAGTGATGGTGTTCACCATGTTTGACTTCAAGCTGTGCCTGTGATGTTTAACAAGCCCAGATAATGCTGTTTCCATTTTCTCCTCTAAATTTCACTTTCTTTGCCTCATGAAGGCTTTTTAGTTTTTTTCACCTTGTCCTTATTCCAAATGGAGGTGTATGATCCACAAGAATCACAAAGCAATATGGAAGCTTAGACTGGTTTCTGAGTGAAAGAATATAAATTAAGAGGAACATATTTGGGGAAACAGGGAGATGAAGGAGAAGAAATCAGTTTAAGACAAACACAAAAATATTTTTCCAGGAAATAAATTTTAAAATAAATTCAGTCTGGCAGAAATACATTCAAAACGTCACAGGTCCATCCATCCCAAGGCTCCATTCCCCGAATTTATAAAAAGAAATGCTTTAAAACAGTTTGTTATCATCCTTGCCTACAGTATATCTGAATGCTCATCTCAGCCACGCAGCATGTCTGTGCATGTTGGTCAGAAGTTGCATTGAAAACATGGTGTTTACCTGTGTTATCCTCTCAGCATTAATAATCATGTTGCTTTTGACTCTCAGATGATTAATTCATTCTACCACCTGTCTGCTGGGGGATAAACAATATTGCACAGAAATTAATGTTCCTGCAAGCATGAGTAGTCAAATGGAGTGGGAAGGGCTTGCTGGATTGGAAACAGGTTGGAAAGACTGGCAGTCCTTTCCATAAAAAGCTCATCAAATGCCTGAGCATCAAGAAAAAAAAGACCATGTATGAATCATGACAAAATGGGAGACCGGATTTTGGAGATATTTTGGATATGCATGTCAGACTGATCCCTAAAATAAATGAAATTATGAAAATTTAATGTCTGTTAAATAGAATTTTAAAGTATTAATACATTAGAAGAGGTTGCATGTTTTCAACTGCTGATTTCCCAGGAATATGTTTTTTACACAAAGATTAGAAACAAGAATGACTCATAACATGATTTATTATTAAATTAAAAACAAGCTGCTGTGTTAATAAATTTACTATGAAAGTATATATTTAACAGGGGGGAAAAAGGCAATTAAAAATATACAGTATTGTAGTGTTGTGTAAGTGTGCTACATATCACTAAATCAATGCTGTATGAGCATTTAACATTTCTTGGTTCTTCTGTTAAAAAAATATTCAAATATATTTTTTTTTACCCAGGAATAGTAGTAAAGCCCTACTGAATGCTCCTTCTAAAGGGGAAATAGTGTAAATTACAAGGTATCAGATTTTTGATATTTTTAAGATCTTTCTTTTTTTAATAAGAGATACTTTATCTTCACAATTGCTACATATTTATTTCAAAATAGCAAACCAAAAAATAAAACTGTAAAATCCTGTACTGTGAAACGGTTGTTTTTTTCCTTCTTATCTTTCCATCACAACAATTGGAAAAGAGTCATTCAGTCTGGAATGAGATGAGGGACAATAGGAGGGATCTGGTGTTTATCCATTTAATTCCGAACACTTGTAAAAATTTCAATTATTGCAGTCCCAAAGATAATTTTTTATATAAAGCAATATCTTGAGTGGTTTGTATCTTTATTCAGCAGAAGGTACTTTATTTGTTTCACTGACTTTTTTTCTGTTTTCTTTACCCTGAGCAGCAGTAGTGGAGTTTATATTACATAAAGTTAGTAGCTTGCAGTGTAAAGCACCACAATTCCACAGCAGAAACCCAACACAAGTTTGGATTGCTTTTGCAGGAGCACATTAATACTTTAACACAGACATCTCCAGAGAGGTAGGTATTCATCGCTGTGTAAGGACAAATTATGAGAAACTGAAGTGACAAGTAAAATGGTAAATGTAATTATGTGCAAGGGAAATGACAAAGCAAGACATCCTACTGATAAGATCTATTGTTAATCTTTGAATTCCCGAGGGAATGAAACTAAAGTCTCATTGATCAAGCTACATGATATTCAATTTGACAATATGTTAGTAAATGCTGTATGGGAAATAATGCAGGATGGATTCCCTAGGAGATCTAACAAGATTATTTTTGGTTTTATTCTTCTATGTTTCACAAATGGAACAGTCATTACAAATTATTTGTCTAACAGAATAATAGAACTTTTCTCCTTACAATCTATGAAGCTTCCTTTCTTTTTAAAATGGTTCTTCCTCATGCAAAAGACAGAAACAGAAATTACAAGTTTGACACTATCACTGAGAATTTTTCTTATCTTTGTGTTTCCTTTGCCTAACAAATTTTTTTAAACATAAAAAACGGAGGGAGAAACAACTAGAATATTTTTACTTTCTTCAATAGCTGAAACATTGCAATTCCTTTCTTCATTTCTTTTGATTTGAAGAATACAATAGGAAGGAAGAGAGGAAAATCATTTTAATTTTTAAATTTATTAATGATTTTTTAATAGTATCTTGTGTGCCTGTATAGCTGAAGGATATTCTCTGAGTATATATTAAAATTCTGGGCTATCACTACATAGTTCCATAGAAGCAAGGTCCATGTCCAGTCTATTCAAATCCAAACCTTTAATTCAGATTATATGGAGTGTCTTGTATTAATGTAAAACAAGGATACAGATTGCATTCTCAAATCATGAAATTGATTTGTTTTAACCTCGGACAATATTTCAGAAAACAACAATATAATGAAAAGAAAGAATTTCTGAGATAAATGCATAGATGAGTTTATAATGTCTCTAAAATTCATCAAATGTTTCAGTTATGAACCTGTGACATCAGCATACTCCAAGTGATAATTGCTTTTAACATATTTTAAGTGTTCAGCAAAATTGACAAGTTGGAGATTAGATATCTGCTTGAGACTATTCAGGCATTATTTTCCTCAAAGTAAATCAACACCTCTTGTAGATATGGAAGTCTGATATAAAAAGGGTGGCTTAAGATCTCCTTTAGAGAAGGATAAGGACCTGAGAGGCATGGAGATGAAAATAACAGTTTCCCATTAACTGAAATGACTGGTTCTCATCTATGGGTAAATGATGACTTTAGGATGTGAAGATTTTTTTGTCCTGTTCAAATTTGAGGAATGATGGGTCACAGGATTAATAGCGTGTGTCAGTTGAAGGCAGGAAGTTCTTGTTGCTGTTCTTATTATACCATCACAACTGATCTGCCCAGCTGTTATTGTCAGGGCATTGCAACAATTTAGCAAATTGCATTAATGTAACACAGCATGTGAGGCAAGAAACCTGTAGTTGATGGTATTGCTATTTCGAATTATTTGAGGGGAAAAAAATAAATAAAATGCAGTAGATACAGAAATCCTTTTATTTGTTTCTTTCACAATTATCCTAACTTTATTTAAGTCCTTTAATAAGGACAATGGGCTCTTTGGGGATTAAAAATTTATACAGTTTAAAAACATGGTTCTCAGGTTAGATTGCATGGCTTTGATTCATTACTGGCCTTATCTCAAAATACAAGTTTTAATGGTCCAAGAAAACTTAATTCCTTGCTAGAAATTATAGCTAATAGATCTCGGACTTGCAGGAGACTCTAGTAGTGACATAAAAAATACTCACTGCAAATTCTTAAGGAAAAAGCACAGGACAAAATTTGAGAACTATAGGTCAAGGCATTGCTTTCCTGAACTCTATCTGCCAACAAACCTGACCTTAGTAAAAATTAGCAGCAGGGTAACATAGTGCAGAATTTATTTCTTCATGCAACTGAAAAACTCTTTGAGAGAAAAATGGTCATTGGTTTCTTTCAGAGACTCTAAAACAAGTTTTGGAGAGGAAAGAAAGAGACCCTTTATAAGTAATGGCCTGAATCCTGAAATATCCTGTAGTATACGACTGAGAAAGGTGATGGATACAAATCAAGGGAAATATACTGAAATTCATGTTTTTTCACTCTCATTGATATTTTTAGTGGTTTGGTTTTGGTTTTTTTTTTTTTTTTCACTCAGCCATGGGGTGGTGTCAAAGTACAGGGTATAATGCCATTATTTAGCACCTACAAGCAAAGTAGCTTGGTCTCTTTCCTTCTGGGGAAGATGAAGTAAAAGTCTGAGTGAAGAAAACTGAAAGGGATTTCTACAGAAACAAACAAATTTTTTCTACCTGCTTTTCATGCCTATGCTTCTCTGTATTCTTCCACAAAGCTTACAACCCTGCAGGAAAGTCAGGCAGTCTCCTTTCTCCTTTAAAAAGTTTAAGAAATACAGGAGAGCTGATATTTCCGAAACATCTTGTAGGTCCCAAATGGGAATTAATTCTGATTTGCTCCCAAAGAAAAACTTCTCACTAGGATGGAAAAGGGGAAACATTACCATGAAGCTTCGGTTTCTCTTTAAAGACTGGAGGTGCCAGGTTAACCAAGTCAAGTTAACTCAGCCTTTCTGTGATCCTGTGATTCTGTGAAGTCTGCAGGAACAGTCTGCAGCAAAGAGTCAAGTAGAGTATACTCTTGCCTAAAAAGCAGAGTATGAGTATTTTATTAGGAAAGACTCCTCTGCTTTGAGGCAGGACTGTAAGTCCTGAGGACTGTAAGACTTGAAACTTAGATTTAGAGAAGAACTGGAGAACAAACAGAGGTATTACTTCCATTCAGATACAAATATTTATCTCCTTTTACCCTCAAAGCAGGTTGCTTGAAGAATGGATGGTTATTTGGCAGATATATATAGCTTGACATGATAAAAGTCATGATCATTTTTTGTTTCCTGCTGTCATTTTCTTTTTTGCCAGAAACCTAACTGGAAGCCAAATGCCAAAGAAATTGAAGGGCTTGGAGAAGAGATGATGTGTTTTACTCTGGATACAAACTGATTTTAAGAGTGAAAATTCACTGAAAAGTTGCTGAAATAGCACTAAAATATCAGCTTGGGAAACAGGCCCCTTAAGAAAAAAAAAAAAAAAAAAAACCCAAATCCCAACAAAACCCAACCAAATAAAAAGCCTCCATTACTATATCATATATGGTGCCAATTAGAGTATAGCAGAATAGCTGTGTAACAGTTAAAAAAGCCCCCAAACCTGCTGCTAATCGATGTGGAAAAATATGTGGCAAAGTTCTTATATGTCTGGTTAGACTGACTTTGTACCATGAAAAAAATGGAAGAAAAAAACCCCTTCTTGTTAAAAGCTTTGAATGTTTTCAATCAAGCTTCACGATGTTTTTGTAGATTAATATACATCAATGTACTAAAATTGTCTCTTACTGGTGAAATGGAAGGAAAAACTGATCTGAGAATTGCAGTACTATGGGAAGTTGGGAATTTTCTATTATTTGTTTATACTGCTTTAAAAGCACAAAGTATAAGCAATTCTATTCTTCATTAAGAGTTAGTAGACAAAAAATCAAAGAAAACTTATATCTAGTAAATACATGGAAGGAAGAGTCACTGTGACAAATCTTCATCTGCCATAAATAGGCAAAGCTTCACTCAATTCAATGGAGTGATTAATTCTATTTCAACATCACAGTCAGAAAAGTCACATTGTCCTTGCACAAACTGGGTGCTCCTTCTGTTCTGCTTCTATGTTAACTGTTATCATGGCATAAATGTCCATTTCAAATCAAACCCACCTTTCAACATCTTCTGTCATGTAATAAGCATAAAATGAAAATATAGTCTAATTAATGAGGGCAATTATTTTTTCTAGATATGTCACTGGTACAAGTGGTAACAAGGTAACAAGTAGGTAACAAGTTCTTGTTTTGTTGACTGTAATTTATTGCATTTTTAAATAATTTTTAAAATATTGTCTTGCTTATTTTGAAGACAACAAACATTCTGCCCTCAGATTAACACCATGTCATATATGATTTTTATTATTTTTTCCATTTTTACATTAATTTTTCAACTATAATTTGATGAGATACTTTATGTATTGTTTTCTTTATTCTTTTTTGAGTTGTATTGAAGATATTAAGAATGCACTTGTCCATAAATCATGGTATAATGTGGGTTTGTTAATGTCATGTTACAAGTGTGATTCTGTTTTCTTGGTAAATCATTTTACTCTGTTATTAATGTTGCTTAATTCTTTGGGCCAAATGAGCATTATTTACGTACTATCCACAGGGTAAATTGAGAAAATTTCCAGTGCACTTATTTTCACTTCTTTATGTTGTTTTATGTCTTTTTGCTGTCTTATGTTGGTTCAAAAATACAGCTCTGATTTTACAAAGTATAAAAGATCAAGGTCACGCTGATTTTATGTTTTTCAAAAATAACCAAGTTTTATTGGTTTATTTCTGGAAAAAATATACTGAAATATTCAATATGAATACAATTCAATGGAAAATTTCTAGTGTAATAAAAGTTCAGTACTTTATCATTCCCCCTTCCCTCATTTTTTTTAATAGAGTAGGAAATTCTTACAAAAAACTATATGTTATTTATATGTGAAAAGAACCTAAGTGGCAAATATAAACACTGACAGAAGCAGACTTATATTAAAATTTAAAGTTACATTCAATTTGCGTTTTGTCTAATCTTGTTATTTTTATAACTGTCCTGACTTGTTAGTCACCCCATTTTACTACAAATTAGAAAAAGTAAGAATTATGAAAATGCACCCAACAAATATATTTCTTGTCTAAATAGGAAATCTTTCTTACAGAAATATGAAATCTTTGATGAATTACAAAAAAAGAAAAAACAAGCCAAAAAACCCCAAACAAAAGTTTTGTTAACAATGGAATATATTATTCTTTCAAGTCAGGGAAGAAGTCTGAAGAACTCTTTGAAAAATAAGATTTTTCCTGAGGCTTAATTTCCTTTCCTTTTCTTTCTTTTTGGGGTATTCCTATAGTACTTTATCTAGCAAAGTGCTCTCCAAACTGGGTGTTATTTCATAATAATCAACCTTGTTCCCAATTGTCAGTGACAAATTATGTCTCCAGCTATTACATGACTTAAATTTAGAGACTTAAGTGAGTACCACTTCTAGTGAATTCTTATTATTCTTAACAAACTTGCTTACTAGTTTTAATTAAAAAAAATGATTGAAAATGTTTTTTAGACAAATGGAACTAAATTCTCCAAATTAATTGTACAGATTTCTTAACTGTAAATTTCTTGCTAGGAATAAGCTAAAGTTTGAATGTTTTATGAGTATGACACCAGCAATTTCTTTTTTAGCTTCTAACAGAAAGGAAAAACACAAAAAAAGACCTCCATTAACAAATGAAAAAGCAGCTGCTACACATTTGTCTTGTTTTTAAGAAAGCATGAGTATTGTTCTTGATTCACATTGTGGAATTCAGGGGAAGTATTGCTGTTGGATTTAGAGGGAAGATATTTAGACCAATATGCACATCTGTGATTAAAGAAATAGGGAAATTAAAGCTTTGCAGAAAAACACAATGTGCTTTCCAAAGTTACAAACAAGCACATAGCTCTTGCAGGCTTTAGGTCTAAAAGTTATTTGCTCATCTGACCTCGTAAGAAGAAACATTACAGTGACTGAGTAAACAAAGGGAAATGTTTTCCATGATTCTTAATTGTTTTCAAGAGTTAATTTTTATGTGAGTGCTTGCAGTAAATTATATCTAATTTTGAAGCACATATTTAAATGTAATATATAAAGAAGGGGTTTATAAGGAAGATCAGGTATTTTTAAAGTAGTTCAGTTTAAGAAATTATGGCTTTTATCCTCTTAGGGAGCAAATGGAAGAATTTTCTCAACTACACACTGTGGCCAAGACAGCCCTTGACAGTCCAACCCAGGTATGTGACAAGTGGCACTGGGCCAAGGGGCACCTTAGGACCCACTTAATAGGTATCTTACAGTAGTGATGGCAAGACAGTGAACAAGCCAGGACAATCCAAGTCATGTATTTTATGTCCAGACTGCCTCTGGATGTATCCTTGGGTTTACATCCATGCTCCATCCGGCTAACCCAAGACTAGATTAAAATGCATACCTGTATGTGCATGCACGGAGGAAAAGGAAGAAGGGGAGAGCAGTTAAATACCAGATACATTGTGTGGCATAATCGGTAAAAAAAAAAAAAAAAAAAAAAAAAAAAGAATGCTGATTTTATTATTCACAAAGTTTGTACTGGAATAGCTGACTCTCAGTAATGCTTAATATAGAAGATATTTTAATATTCTCCAACTTTAAAAAGGAATTAGACTGTGATGATGACACATTAAAGTATTCTGTGTCTTTAGAATAACAACTCTGAGCAGAACACAGTACCTTATTTTCTAGAAAAAAAACAAAATTTCCTTTTTCATCTTCTGGTTACAGTCACTCACCTTTTCAGCAGAAAACTGTGCACTTGTGGACTCACCAACCTCACCCATATGCCACTAAAGCCCACGTTACCAGAAGAAACAAGAAGAGAGAAACCAAACAGTGTGTACGTGCATGCATTTTGCACAATATTATCACATTTGCACCTTCTCACAATATTTGCACTTCACCAGCCTCTGCTGACCATTAATATCATAGTTATTACATCCACATCATATAGATTTATTATACAAAGGTTACACACCTCTATGTAGCCTTTTGTACAACATTTGTACCTAAATGAAAGAGAAAGAATGCAGGAACATTTCTCAGGCCCACGGTTTATCTGTTGCTATTCTATTTATTTCTAGTTTCCTGGGGTTTTTTGTATATACTATTTTCTAAGAGCTATCTCCGTCATGATTTCTCATACACTATATTTCATTATAATGCTTTGTGATGCATGACTATTATTGCACCCCTGTAAATATAAACCCTTATTTCATCTTCTCTGACTTTTTATGTCATAGTTCTCTTCTATCTTTACCCCCTGTCCCAACAGCAGTTTCTTTTTCATTGTGAAGTCTCAGCCCAAATACTGAGCTCACAGAATGCTGCTTCAGAGATACTTGATACAGGCAGTCCATGACTGTATCTTCTATTTTCAATTTCTCTCCCAAAAGTTTTCGTTGTCATTTCAATACTCTTGGTGTAATGGACTACTACAAAATGGATTCACTAAGTATGCAAATCATTGAGAAAGGCTCCTGGCCTAGCTTGTTCTAGATGAAGTCTGTGCATTACTTATCACACTTTGTGCTTGGTGCCAGGGAAAACCACTATGGATGTAAATATTCCTAAAAATATCTTGGTGCCAGGGAAAACCACTATGGATGTAAATATTCCTAAAAATATCCAGATGGTGCAGTTCTTGTCCCACTCTGCATGCACTTATATTTTAGAGCCTCTAGCCTTTAATGATTCAACTCCATGTTCCAATCAGAGCTGAATGGGATTTTTTTCACCTTCTGCAAGTACATAATTTTGAGTGTTTACAGTTATCTGAAATAAATATTGGATGTCTTCATCAGTCACTTGATTTTCATTACAGAAAAATAATTCTTTACCTCAACACCAAGTCAGTCTTGCTCTCTGAGTTTCTACATCAGCTCTGTCTCTGATTTTACCAACTCAAGACCACAGTCCTTCAACTTTTCTGCCTCTCTTTCTCTGAGCACAGTGTCATAATCTATTTTGCTCCTACCTCCCCCATAGGTGTCTCTTCTCCCTAAAAATTACTATCACATTTTTCTGTTCTTCCTTTTCTTCTGAACACCTGAATAACTGCAGAATGGCAGAACTGCACTGGCAGTCTCCATTCTCTATCCCATTGCTCTTTAATTTACACTTAGTGTTAATATGGTATATCTATTGAATTTTGCTGCTTAATTTAAATTTACTTTATGTAAATCACACTTTCAGCCCTTGTATTCCTAAAATCTTGCATGGAAAGATAAATTTGCTAAAATGAAATAAAAGACATTTTTCTTAATCAAGATAATTTGATGCTCTGCCTTCCTCATCCACAACTACATTAAAAACTCAATGCAGTTATATTACTACAGGTTAACATTTTTTATTTTTACCAAATATCAATGGATTTTTTTTTTTTTAATTCATGCAATTTTACCAAGACTATAAGACATGGTAACTGTATGTAAAGAGCTGTTTTACTTTGATTGTTTAGACTGATGAGTGATTTTCTAGAAATATATTCTTCTAAAAATTTCACATGTATAGGAAGTTCTGAGAGCCTTTAAAAGTAGATTATTCATTAGCTTAAAAATTATTATTCAGTACCTTAAAAAAATACCATATTCGAAAACTTTTATTTTAAACAATATTAATATCTATCTTAATCAGCACGGAGAATCTAATTAAACATGGTTCTATTAATTTGTACTCCTGAAGACCATAGAAAACCTGTCTTTAGACTGCTGGCTACCACATGTGATGTGGATCAGACTCAGTATTAGGTGCAAGTTTCATCTTCTCTGAGATTAGGGTGCCTTCTATAGACTTGTCCCCCATAAATATTTAACCATTTTGGTTTGGCTTTTTTTTTTTTTTTTTTTCCTTTGGTTTTTGTTCAAAGAGGCTTTTTCTATGTAGCTTATGGAATGAAAGGGATATGTTCCTACATGCCTTTAAATTGAGAAAATCTCAGAATTTAGGCATTGCAGTACATGATGAGATATAAGTTCTCTCAATTGATGTGATAACAGAACTGTCATGGAAGTATGGAAAGGATGTTTTGTTCTGTGTCCCTTTCCTAGTTAACACAGGGTCTTTTAACTATAATAGCAAGACTAAAATGATAAAAAGCCTAGCTTTGACACCAAAATCCTTACTACGCCTGGTATAATAAAGAAATCAGAAAACATACCTCTTTTTTTGCAGAGTGGAGTGACATATCTACTACCTATGGCTGTGATATTTATTTAGAAGATATAAGCAGGGAAGAACCACTAAACCACACTGAAATTCCGAATTCATTCCCCCATATTTTGTAATGAAATTAATTGCTGAAGTGAGTACAATAACACTTCTAAATAAATTACACTAGTCAGTGACTAGATTTCACAGTGCAAAAGGATTAAAATCAAATGGGGCATTCAAAAAATAAAGCCCCTTTAAAACTGTAAAGTTCTTCTGTTTGTTTTGGGTTCTTTATTTGTTTTTTAATATTATTGGATATGTTCACTCTGAACATCTTCAGGTGTTTGGCATTTTAGCTCAGTGTTCAGAACATACACCATAATATCAGGGGTGCATATTCTCCCACTAAAATACCTTGAAAATTATTTCACGTTTTTAGGTGGACAAAAGTAAATTTCATTGCATTGCTGAATCCTTAAACCACCAGTAGCAGAATTACCTTTAGTATCAAGTGCATGTTTGCTTTATTTAACAGAGAAAAGAAATATCCTTTTTATCAATATAATCTGCAAAGTCAATAGTGGGACCTGCCCTTTCCCTTTTTCATAGTTGTGAGCAGAATTAAAAAATGAGCAAGTGTTTTGTAAATGGTTTCAGAACTTGGCAGTTTAGTATGCATTTTGGGACTGAAACCAAAGGCACTGCGCCATAAACTGGACTTGGACAACAGGATCAATTAGCCTTGATGCGGTGGGAAAAGACTGTCATTTTTGTGCCAGAGGCCTTATTGCTAAATTGCTGGTCTGTTCAATAGAAGAGGGACCAGGACTGGTGCCAGGGCTGTGGGGAAGTGTCTCAGAATGGTTTGCATCCATAAATGTCAGGAGTTTCCTTGGAGGCATGGGGTGCATTACTAGATCATATCTTTCAGCATATACCTGCAAAAGGAATGCAGCTCACCTGCTCCAAGATCGTTTGCAATGCACAACAAAGTTTAGTTTGTGAGGAAAGTTTAATCAATGGGGATTGGCAGATTTCCTCTAACAGTGCATTCCTGAACCACACAAAAACACTAATGCAAACACAGCTTGGCAGTCTAGTGTTGTGTCTTTGTCCTGTGCACTATTTTCTGAACTTTTACTCTCAGTATTATGGGTTTTCTGGTTATTTTCCTGGTTTCTGGTTTATACTTCTTCCGAGTTCAGTTGATCCAGGCTCAAACCACTTCCCGTCTCCTCCTCCTGCGTCCTTGGTTAACAGCCACATTTCTTCTGCAGCTCCTGCCATCCTCTTGACTCGCCTCTGTCCATTCTGCATAACTTGCTTTTACTCACATTTCTGTAACCTCATTTTTTACAGATGAATGGGATTTTTTCTTTTTCTCTGAGGAACAACTGAGGTCTACATTCTGCAACAGAATTTTTGCAGGTGGGGAGTTATTTTCACCCAGTGAGTTAAAATAGATAAGTTATCTTCTCACCTTTCCCTCAGTTGCATTTGTGTGCGGATCTTCAAGCAAAAGCTTACTTAAATCTATGAAAAAAAAAGGTTTTAAAAGGGCCAGATACAAAATACCTATGAAATACATTAATATTTTTTTGTATTCTGTGAATTGTAAATAATTGAAAATAGCTTTTATAATCTGACTCTGAGAACTGGCAGTGAGGAAGCATATAATAACCGTATATGTCATAAATAGATCTGCTTATATAGATGGATGTAGAACTACATCCCAGATATCTAAATATGTAGACTTCTAGAATCAAATGTTAGCAGAAGTTCCTATAAAGGTTATATATTTGCACATAAATCATCATATTGCTTATTAAAATAATTGAGATGGTATATCTACCAAAAAACTTCTTTCCCCAAATTATGTATCCTACAAAATTATATTGCTATCATATTTTCTTAATATTTCAAGAATTGCAATGCAGAACCTGCTCTGAAACTAACTGCTGAATTTCTAATCACTTACAATCAGAATTGCAGATTCGGACAATTGTAAAAAGCTGTATGCTCAAACATACAGTCTCTCAAGTAACTTTATTGTCTGTCTGGCAATCATTGAGATAACTGAAAAGTATTAATTTTCCCACTGTTAATTATTTTTAAGGAAAGCAAGATGACAGTAAAACTCTGCAAGTTCAGAATACATGAACTCCACAACTGTTCAAAAAGACATAAAACCAAATAATTCCAGGTGACAAATAAAGCTATGAGATCTTGAATTAAAAATGCAGAAATATAGTTGATTTAGTACAAATGCACACATCTGTGAAACATTAAAAATATTTGCCTACTCCTCCAGCATCACCTGCACTCTCCAAATTATTTGTGATATGACAGATTCACAAGGGTTTTTGGAAATTGCTGAAGTGTTTCTACATCACCGTGATCTTATTAAAAGGAATTATCTTCATTTCTATTTTGTGGTTGGTGTTATTTCTCACAGGGTACTTAATGAATAGATTTCTCTGCTTCTGACTGGTCACCTATTAATAAACTACTGAGTGCTGAGGAAGTTGGTAAACCTGCTCTACAGAGGTCAGTGCAGTCACTGACGTGTTACCACCACCCTGAGGAGGTATTTTTTGTTTTCAATCTATGTTAGTCCCTAGTTACATGGCAGCCTTCTAGAAGAAGAAACAGTTCTTCACAAGAAAACAGTTCATTACATGTAAGATCTGGATGGGATTTTGGTAGTAGGAGCTGAAGAGGACCCGGTTTCTAATAGAAACCTGGTCTCAGCTATCAAAAGTTCCAACAATTGATGTCTTCATTTTTTTTTAGCTGTGTGCTGCAGGTCTGAGAGCTCCTAGCAGTTGTTACTTGTGTCCTTGGTATACATTACTTCACATTCTAAAAAACTCAGCAAGAAAAGGTAAGTAACTTCAAATTTAATATTTACTGAAGCAGCAATTTATGGAGCTGTTGCAAATGGAATACCACTTCCTAGCTTTGTGCATATACCCCTGATAATTTATTCTCATGCTTCCATCAGAAATCTCTATCGTGTCTTGATTTGGAGGTATTGTGAAACATCTGCTGTCAGATGAGAGGATTAATGCAATGCTGAGTATTTCTTCTCTTGCACACACCAGAGCTTTAGTTTTGGCAATTAAATTTTTATTTGATTAATTTTTAATCACATCCTGACTGAATTCCTGCTATATTAATGGTGCAGAATTTACAGTCTGCGGAGCAGCATAGATATTTCTTAATGAACCCATTATAATGGGTGAAAAAGAGACTTTCAAGCCTCACGAATCAACTCAGCAATTGATTTTTTCCCATCCCCAGCAACTCCCTCACTGACCACTGCACCTTGAGTGCCTCCATCGCTTTTTACTCAGCCTACTGAAAACTGAGGAAGGTGCTTGGCTGGCCCTGCCCTGAGTACTGGGGGAAGTTAGCTGCACATCACTCTCCATCTCTTAACTCTTTCTGATTGTCCTTCACCAAGAAGGGAGAAAAATCACTAATAATAAGTAAACAGTTCATATTTCTTTTTTCTTGGTCCCAGCTCCAGCTTAGAGGGACCTCTAACATATCAGTTGTTGGTGATTTTTGAGGGCTCGAGGGCCAGTGGTTAGTGGAAAATAGCATATTTCAGGGACATTCTCTCTCCATGGACCTCCACCAGGGAAATAAAGAAAAATGCAGATTTGGAACACAAGCCCTCTGTTGGGCCTATGCACAGTATGGTTCTCCAGGCAGGACCTGCACCTGGCTTGTACTGTCATTCTTCCCTATTTTTTGAGTCTGGCACTGTATCTTATGTCAGTCCCTGAGAAATGTGCACATTTCACTTTTCTATGTTATCTACAATGCCAGCACTGTCTTCTGGCTAAAGTAGGGCATCTTGGGATCTAATTTTATACTTCTCAATACCCAGATGAGCACTGTAGATTATGTTCTGCATATCTAAATCCATATGGTATTGTATTATGACACAACATCTCTGTTCAAAATTCCATTATAGTCTCATTTTCTGCAATGATTTAATTTGACTAGTCCCTGTAAAAATGTATCCTTTGAGATAATTTTCATTTTTCTCTTGGCCCTTCACACAGAAATACATCACAGTACTTTAAGGTCATTTCATATCATATTGTATCATATTTCTTCCTGTCAAATTAATTTAGAAACAATTTGCATTTAATTCCTATTTATTTTAAAACACTCTTCCTGCAGTTTCTTTGCTGCTGCTGGTAGGTATTCTTGAAAGCAGAAACCCCATTGAAAATACTTTTTCCATACCATCTTCATTTCCTGAAATCCTCAAATTCCACTCTAGTTTCTGAAGTAAGATATCCATTGAGTTAAGTGTACAAAGCACTCATGCAGCTCAACCTGCAAATTGTTGCCTATACAAAATAACCACCAATGCAGGATCCTAGTGCATTTTCTCTGAATTTTACCTAGGGTCTTGCTCACCTTTGACGTGATGTAATGAAATTTTGATGCATGAAAATGCTAATTGTATTTATTTTCCTATATACGTGAAACAAGTCCCCACCAAGTGGAAGCCAGTATACCATGAATTCTTGTCATACAAGGCTGACTTTGCTACCCCCTGTTAGTTTGTACTGATGGTAGAATCAGGAAACATAATAGCTTAGAAAGGTTTTTATGTTTTGGTGGAACAGTGTAATTAGCTGTATCTAAACAAGAATTACAAACAACATAGGGTTTGAGAAATCTCGCTGTGGAATAGAATGACATACTAACTTAATTTACCTTTGACAAAAGATCAATATAGCAAAGAAACAAATGCCAACAGTGAATAATAACAATAATAAAAGCTGCAGAGTAACAGGAGAGCTGGCTGCTAGCTGGCACTTCCCACTAAGACATACACCGTGTCAAAGCAAAGCTGTTAGGCTGGCTCAAAATGCAGTCATGGAGATCGATGCATTTCGAGGATGAGGAATACTGACATGTAAATACCCCTCCAGCAGAACTTCTTAAACAGAAAAAGCAGCAAGGAAAATGTCAGATGAAAAATGTTCTCTCGTGGTCATCCAGTACAGAATGGAACAAATCTGAAGCCAAACTTAAATGTTGTGACAGAAAAGAAACCACACATGAAAACATATCTGTATCTCCTCAAAAGTATGTGATGTACAAAGAGATAAAAGATATGAGAGGACATGAAATGAGTGAGAGCTTTGAGTTAGGTACAGCAAAAAGCAAGATATCAGACATCAACATCTTGAAAAAAAAAGTGGTTTCTAGAAATGGTTTCTGGTATTTTAAAAAGAAAACATAGGTAAAGCTCTCTTCGGTTTTTGTGCTGCATTCACACCTCTTGGAGATAAATACAACTGTGTTGTGTGGTCTAAGTCAAAGCCAATATATGTCAGTTCTTCGTTTAGATTTTCCCTTTTATTTACACTTGGAGACCTAGGAATGGGACTACTCTGAATTTCCCAGCTAACCTAGAAACCCTGATAGAAGGCACTAGAGGAAGAACATTTTATGCTTTCAGCACTTGAAGATTTTTATGTAGAAGAGAAAACAAGAAGAGGTCATCTATTTAATTCCTCATTTACATATGTGGTTATTCCAGAAAATACTGTCTGAAAAGGTTTTGTTATTTTATGTGGAGAAGGGATGGAAAATGAAGTTAGGAAAATGTAAGTATTGCAAAAATTTGTGAACTTTCCATTGATAACAATGGAAGGTACCTTATCTATTAGATGTTTATTTTGCATTTGAATCGTTGGGATATAACTGCATATTCTCTTTAATTACTACTGTGTCTTAGGGGAGCTGCGGTTCACTTGGTTTATAACAAAACTCCGTCTCTGGTTTGGACTTTGTGACTGGATTGTGTCTAAGTCATCCCTGAGTGATCTGGTTTTCTTTACGTGGGTAAAAATTGGATGAAATAAATTGAGTAGGCTGCAAAAGACTAAGAAAGCAAAACTTCATTAAAACATAACTTAACTTTTAGAAGACACAGTGAGGACCTTAGCGCTCACTGTGGAACACCAAACAAAATGGCTTGAATCAAAACTTCATCTGAAAGTGAAATATTATTTATTATGCTACAGCTCAAACAAGATGTTTAGACATTTCCAAACCCTTTCTTTATTTTCATTTACTTTAATAGGTTACTATCTTACTTTTCAAGCTATTTTGATATGTTGAGAAGCTTTTAAAATATTATGATATTAAATATATAATGTCATGATTTCTAGTGGGATAAAAATCCCAGTTTTACCAGCTGCTAATGGCCTCTGAAGAGATTCAGGCTGATGAGGTTTGTGATGCCAAACAGCTGTAGATGAAAATATGAGAAACAGTTGACAATAATTAAATAATACAAATGTAAAACCACAAATCTGAGACAAGCACGTAATTGTCATGGTATTATTTCATATGATTTTTATGTGATATTAAATACCATTAAATTGTAATACTCTTAGCAAAGCCAAAATAGGAACATACTAATCTGCATTTTATATTTCAGACAGTAAAGAAATAAAATAACACAGTATAAAGTTAGCATAAACAAAGCACTGAAGATGCTCCTTTTTTTAAATGTGAAACTGATTAGCTGAAAAGAAGGTAATTTATTGAGTTCACCCAGAAATTTATGGTGAACAATTCACAGAAATGACACCATTGTAACCCCTTTTTGTGTGTATGAATTATTTCAGAGCAAGATGTGGAATTTTGAAGTGTACCTGTAATTAAATATATTTGCTGAACAACTCTAAATCTGCAGTTTATTTGCAAAAGCATTATATACAAGTTCAATATTCAAAATTCAAGCTGCTTGATTAGGTCGGTAGGCGCATGTTTCTATCTCAGAAGCTTAATTCTTCATATCAAAATTCTGATATGAATAATTCAGACTTTGCTTTTTGCAAATACTCTTCACTAATATGCTCAAAATTCATAAAATATTATTGTTAGTACCTCTATTCAGCAGAATAGTTACAGAAACAAAACAATACCCAGCTCAAATTACTAAAGTGTCTACGTACCTTTCCAGTGAAAGGAAACCTGGTTGATAAACAGAATCTAACATCATAAACGAACAAACTATTTACTGACTCAGCCTTTGAAGGAAGAATGATATTAACATCCTTGAAATATATGTAAATACCTTAAATACGTATGAGTAACATATGTTGCTACTCTTACATATTTTTTCTAAAAAAACTCATTGTTTATCTAAATTTAAAATATAAAAGTAAAGTATATTGACTTGTGGAGCTTGACATAAATCATAAATTTATCTGCATTATTTTGATCCCTAATTTGGACGATACATTTTTTAGCCTTTTTCAGCTGCTAAGCTATACACTAATATGGGAAACTGCTTACCCAAGCTTTTTTTTCAGTGCCTCAGAAAATACTAACAAAACAATTAAATCATTGCTTCAATGGGAATTGCAGTGTATACAGTTAATAAATATATGGAACTTATTCTCTTTTATCTTTATTGTCTGAGTTGCTTTCCTTTTACTGGCAGGCTTATAGAACTACAAAAGCCATGAAAACTCAATGCTAACTTAAAAGTGCAACCTCTGTTACTTTAATATTTTCATACTGAGTATCAAGGCATTGTTTACATTAGATAATTAAATGGAGATGGGGCAGAAAACACACCTCTGAAAGACTTTCTACACAAAAGGATGAACACGTAGTTATTTGCACAAAGCATTAGAAAATACCGTGATATTTTATTATTAAAAATGCTGCTGAAAAGTTTATACATATGTGTCCAGCCATATATATCTTCTATCATTACTTAAGGCAAAAAACCAAAAAATTGCAAAACAATAACAGAAGAAACCATTGAACCCTGTGTGCCTCTTAAGGACAAGAATATAAGCCTGGGAAAGTATTTTTGTTTTACTTTAACAGTTTCAAAGTATATTTTGATATCATTGTTATAGAATTCTATGAAGACCCTATAAATCTGTTCCCTCTATAAATCATACATCAGTCCAGATGTATCAAATTATTAAATCAACTTGATTGTAATTACTTTTAAAAGCTAAAATCATTCACTTACAGGAACTTCTTTTTACCCAAATGTCACAAGCCTGACACAGTACTGTACATATTGCTAGCAGAAGACAATTGGAAGTACTAAACAAATACTGTAATTCACATTACAAACATACCCAACTGATTATGATGCCAAGCATCATTACCTTTTTTTTTATACTTTTTTTATTTTTACTTTTTTTTTAAAACCTTTTTCTAAGAGTTATGAACTGCTGCATCTCAGCTGAGGCGTTACATAGCTGGTGGAAATGGCCTGGTATAGAGTCAGCATTAATATATTACTTGATGGATCAGAGAAAAAAAACAAAACAATTTTCCATTTTCTACTAGTTGTAGTTTGGGGTTGCTGCTTCATCACATTCCAACCTGATCTCCCAGGTCAGATTTATAGCACATTTACTGCAGATAAAGGATTATATCAGCCACATGTTGCATTTTTATCATGTCATTAAGTTTTTTTATTTCTTTCCTTCGGAATTTGCTTTACTGCCTGCTACAACAAAGAGTTGTGCAGATGAATAGACCTCAGTGAATCACCTTGTCTTTGATTTTATTTGTAGGGGTGACTATTTCAAGGTATTTTATTAGAAAACAGAAAGTATAGAAAACAAGAAGAGATACAAGGCATCTTGTGTTAATCCTTATGGGACATATGATATTGATGCAGTTTAGTTGTGAGTTAATAATAGAAAATACATCTGGGATAATCACGTTCAAGTGCAGACCAATTTGTTCAAAGATCTTTGGTTACTATCTCTCAATGATGGAGTAACTTTCAAAGACAAAATATAAAGCAATCTTCATCTGCAAAAACTATTTTCTAGCTTTTCACATTCAAATCAGTTTTTTGAATCAAACTGCTAAGTAACTTTGATAGCTTTCCTTGGCCCATGTTTTTCTAGTGAAGGAAAGGCAGAAGGGAAAAATCAGCTAATAAGTTTACCTTTCCTGGGAGTGATGCTCTCTGGGATTTTCAGTATTGTTCAAATGCAGAACAGCTGATGCTTCTCTCTCCATAATGTTCACTGACTATGGGACTGCTGTGCAATGAATCAGCAAATAAGAATTTTCTGACAGGTACACTCTCAAGCGCGAAACAAGATACTGGGCTGAAAGCTCTTTACACATTCATCACTCTGAACAGTTTGAAAAACAGCCAGCCAACCAACCCTGTATTTCCCAACTTTCAATTTGTAGTTTTATTTTGTTTAGCAATGCTAAGGAGGTGCTTTCTCAGCTGAGATTCCACTGCAACTGCTGGTGAATATAGAGCTAGTTTTCCTCAAAGAAGGCTGACCAAAACACAGGCTTTCGTTGCTTTTGTCAGGGCACAAAACTCTTCCTAATGTATCACAATAACCAAGAACTACAAACTGGACTCCAAATATATATTATTGGATGTTTCTTGGTTCAATTCAACAAGCTTAAAATAGTAATTATTTTCTTTTGTATTTTTTCTCTTTGTTTTCCAATCCATTGCTGTGTTGGAATTTTACAAAGGCTAACACAAAATTAAATTATAGAAAAAATGTTTCAGAAAAGAACAACAATCTCCTATGAATACTTTAACATGCACTAGTGTAACCTGTAAGAGAAAATACGCAGGTCACACAGACAACTGTATCCTCTGCATGACACCATGGCCTCATATAAATGAAACATGTTAGAAAAAACTCATGGTTTTTGTTAACCACTAGTAATTAAGAAGAAATTCCTCCTTTGGTCTTGGAGGAAACAGAGGTCATATGACTAATGTATATACACATAGGTCACAATCGAATGCACAATCTTTCTAAAAGCTCTTTTCAAACTGAAAACATCAATAAAAGCTGCTTCTTTTTTTGTTTGTTTTTAAACTCACAGCTATGTACATTTTTACAAAGTTTCTTTAAATATAGTTCAGGCTGGCAAGTCATCTCTTTGCACAGAACTATACGTATTTTACTGCATAGTCAGTCCTCCTCTTTTTTTTTTTTTTTCATTTTTGTTTTTAATAATAAAATTCTATTTTCCCCATCTGAATTACAGCTTCATATGCTGGGTAAAAGCCCATGGTGATGTCTTTGTTTTATCAACGGCCATTCATGGTATGGCACATAAAGAATCTTTTTTATAATTTTATTTATTAAAAAAAAAAAACAAAACAAAACACCTGTACAGTCACTGGCTCTGTGTTCCAGAAGACTCTGCTTTGCTTGTTACACTTAAAACACCATTTTAAATGACTTCTTCTAGCCTTAACTTTCAATCAAAGTGGCTGAGATCTTAAAGCAGTATCGTAACAGCAATGTACACTTTTCACATTTCACAGGGTTTGTAGTAGATCTTTAACATCAGTGAGTTTCTGTGGGAAGGATCAGTAAGAAAATAATGACTGTCCTTCTCTTTTACTTATTTTTACTTTAGATTTTGACAAGGTGTTCAATGGATGGTAAATAACTTTTTCCTCATCTTTTTCTTTCTTTTTTTTTTTTTCTTTTTTTCTTTCTTCCAAGTGGCTTGTGAGGGTAGATGGGGAAGGGCTGAGCTATACCCTAGTGGTCGAATGTCCATGGGGCAAATTTGTACTGTTTTGTCCTCCACTGAAGGTGTTGAAAGTATGCAAAGGCTGCATTCCTGTTAATGTATTTGGAATCATGGTTATGGTGTTGGGTGTCATTAGCGGGATGTCATCTGGGGACCTTCTCAAAGTGAGCGTGTAGTCTGGCGGGCAGGTGAGTCTCAGTGTGTCATGGGCCTGCAGCGACTCACACTCGTGGTCATGTTCCAGCTGCTTCATCTGCAGGGACATGATCTCTTCGTTTTGTATGTGTGCTATGTCGTTGGTGGTGTTCCTCTGCGGGCTGGGGCGCCTGTGCGTCTCATGACGCCGCTTGTCCTTCTTGTAATACAATGCAGCAAAAGCTAAAATATTGAGGAACAGCAAGGAGGCCCCCACAGCAATGGTGACGCTCAGCTCCGTGGAGTAATCTCGCTTGTTTTCTATCAGAACTGTTGTATCCTCCGGAGCTGTTTTATGGGTGTCTTTTGAATGTTTGGGATTGTTGGCAGGTGTCATTGCTGGGCGTTTGGTGGCCGGCCATAATTTACCGGGAGAACGTCGGGTCACGTATGGAAATGAGGTCATGTCAGGAGGGGGGACTTTAGTTGTTGTGGAAACATACTGAAATATTTCATTCAGGTTGTGAAGGTGTGGTACGAGCTCCAACCAGAACGCAACTTTTGTCGCTCGATAGTGATCACGAACTCGGGGTTTCAGGCCAATGTGTAAATAAAGTTGGTCTTTAGGATTGTATTTGGACCAGGCCACTTCTTCAAAGCGGTTGGGTTTTGTGTGGATGAACTTTGTGTCCTGTGGAACAGGCTGGTTTGGATCTCTAAAAAAAAGAAAAAAGGTAACAGACAATATTATAGTCATCAAGAAAAAAACCCAAAACAAAACCAAGCAAAAAGCAACCAAACCTTCTCTATCCTAAAGTTAATAGTTTATCCAATACTTACAGTAACCTAAAAGAAGAAGCTAAAAAACCCTCCCTAAATGAAGAACAGCTGTTAATAAATAATCAAAAGAAAATTACTTACTGTACAAAGCATCTCAGATACTATATATATATATTTTTTTTTTTTACATGAAAATGCAGAAATCTTAGTGTTTCAGCTCACAAAAGGTCATCTGAAGTTCTGTGATTCAATCATACTCCAAGGAGTATATCTTGGAGACATACCATCTTAGAGAGGTACTAACTACCTCTTCCCATAGTAAATGTAGGGGTTCAACTCTTCTCCAGGTTTGATACTAACTTTCTCATTTAAGGTACCACTACTTCCACTACTCTAAGTAGTAAATATAGGCATATAAACCCTATGGAAATATTGGAAGTCCTTGTAAACACACAAAACTATACTTGCTGTGTATATTATGAGGAAAAAAACCCTAAAAACTTGAAGTAACAGGGCTAATGCATGGACTTGGGAACTATTTCTCTTTGTGTTCCTTTACTGAGTTATTAGTCCTCCTGCATCTAAATATCTCCTTGGGGAAAAAAACCTTTGAACTGTCTTTGAGTCACAAATCTTTCCATCATTTCCACTAGCAGATGACTATTTGAAAGTTCCATGTGGTCATTGCTACGAATTACTGTGTTTGATGGCCAAAGGACAATGAGCCTTAACTGTGACCCACTATATAGAGATGAGAAATATACTGAGATCAAAAAGTTTTATACTACTTAAGTAGGAATAGTAGTGGAGATAAGAGTAGGACACGAGTCAGAGATAATTTCAAAATTGGTAAGCCAATTTTTTTTTTCTTACAGGTTCAGAATAAAGACAAACCAAAGCCAAAAAGAGCATTTAGATATAGTTAATGTATGCATATACTTATAATTTTAGTAAAATTTAAATAAATATAATGAAAAAATACAGAAAGTTAAAACTACCAATACTAAGTTTAATAGTATGTTGCACATGTGTTTGAATCTTCTCTTCTAGCAATGAGTATTTTCTGGGATGTTGTGATATATTATACTGAGAGTACATTATTTATTTCTTGTGAATGACTCAGAACTTTCCATTCTCCTTTTTATTTATTCATATGCATTAGTTTATTTCCTGTGAAAACAGTTCTAATATTTTCCTTTTCTCCCAATATACAGTTATGTATATATGTTCTGGGAATACCAAACCCCATCAGAACAGATTTTAAAGCATCCTTTTTCCATTTTCAAAAGACCATGAACTTGATAGCCTACTTTAGCATTCCTTTGCTGAAGACCTATGTCTTAGTTCTTAAATGAGACAGATAATTTTACTTTAATAATCTTATGATTCCTGTATTCTTAACCTGAAATAAATTATCTTACCTTTTTTGAGAGAAAAGAAGAATTCTTTTTCTATATAATTTTGGTGTTTTGGCTTACTTATGCTTGTGGTTTTAGTGTTTTGTGGTTTTGGGGTGGGTTAGTATGCTGAATTTTTAAAATTATTGCAATATATCTAACCCTTTCCATTTCAATAAGATACAAAAAATATAAACTAGGTTCTCAAACTGTTACCATTTCTTCCTTCCTTCTTTCTTTCTTCCTTTCTTTCTTTTTCCTTCCGTCTCTCTTTCTTTTACTCTCTCTCTTTTTTCTCTCTTCCTCTCTCTTTCTTTCTCTTTTTCACTCTTTCTTTCTTTCTTTCTTTCTTTCTTTCTTTCTTTCTTTCTTTCTTTCTCTCTTTCCTTCAACAGTTAGCCAAATTGTGTTATTTTTGAAAAAAAAAGATAATTTATTGGTAATGGTTCATTCCACTTCAAATTAGAGGAGTCATATTCCCTTCCAAGCAGTACAGAAACAGATGTATGCTGCTACTTTGAGGGACTCTAACATGCATTGAAGAAGGAAATAGAGCTATTTCTTTTGTTATTAAAGAACAGAATGAAAGATTTGGGAAATCTAAATGCAAAAATATTGGCCCAATTCCATATATCTACTTTGAAAGAACTTTGGGGTTCAATATATAAATTCTAAAACAAATTAAAAATCAACAAGGTTATCAAACTGCAAAACATTTTTCTTCTCAGAAACTCAAAATACTACAAGAGTTCTGGCACAAAATCTTGTGCCATTCCCCCTTGCTGCTCTGATTCACATCACAAAAGACTCTGGGAATGGTCCTATAGAGAGCTGATTCCTTAGGTTAGCTCTTGTAAACCATTTGCAGTTGATACACAGTACAGGAGATTAAAAAGCTGAGCACTCATTTTAAAAAGCAGCCAAGTTGGACATGCACTTTTAAGATTTTTAGTGGTCCTATAAAAATTACAGCAGATGATTATTTTAGCAAATAACATTTTTAATTAGCATTCTCATTGTGGTCCCTTCCAACCTTATCCATTTTGTATCCTGTCATTCCCTTCCCCTACAAAAAGCCTACAAAACAAGTAAATATCTGCCTCCCTTTTCCTCTCTTCCACCCTCTATGTCCATCTGTCATTTTTAACTATATTTATTAGGAGCAGCCAATTATGCTGCCGCCTCCTCCAAACACAAGAGAGAAAATAAAATTACCTGAGTCTGGGATTGCATTTGAATATTTGTTTATATGGCTAAGTGTGGGCATGAAGTTGTCCATTGAAACAAGAAACAGGAAAAAATCAGCCAGCCCTACAGACATGTAATTTCTTTGCTGAGGATATCAGAGCTCTGGCATTGACATCAATTTTAGGGCTGATCACTCAAAAAATGAATAAAATGGTTTGAATATTCTCTCTGAATTTGGAGGATAGGTATCTAAATGTTTTTGGCTTTTTTTTTCAAAAAAGGGTAATAACTAAGTCCAGTAATAAATAAAGGATCTAATAATGGCCTTGGATCTTGGTTTTATATACTAATGATCATTTGTGAAAAATATTCCGTAGATATAAACAAGAGAATTTTTACTTTCCTTGGCCATACAGCTATGTACACTGCAGAAAATTCATAAGGTTACCATTTATGTGAAGTTTTTTTTCTTGGGTAGTTGGGCAGCTTATCCTATTATGAACCATTTTCCAGTTTTATTGTTAAGCATAACACATAGATGTATAGACAATCATTTCTCCTATCAGATCATCTGTTCAACAAAATTCTTGATCTGCTAGTTGAATTTCAATTTTTCTCTTGCCTTTTTAAGACTCACAACCCCTTTGTGTTTCTAGATGTTCTTGAGGCTCAAGTGTGTCATTTCATAACAAAGGCTGCTAGGAAACCTTCCTTTAAATACCCACTGCAATCATGATGATAACAGTATAATCTGAACAATATATAAGTTCTGTACTCCTTACAGTATGGGCTCTCATAGGGAGGAGATTTCTTGTTTCTCAATTTGCCAGTTGGTAGGGAGGCTTTTTTTTTCTTCATCTTACTGCTATAATAAGATTGATGATTGTTGTTATTTATTTTGCTCTCTCATTACTTATTTTTACCACCTTTAGAATTCAAGCAGCTTCTACATCAAAAAATATCCCCATCACAAAATGCCTGAACTTTTTTTCCATATGACAGAAGACCATGTCTTACCTAAGGTATATTTTTGTTAATTTGCAGAATAATCCCATTTCACCTGTCACTTTTTTCCTTCAACTTTCAATCTGCACCAATTTTGCACAACTTAAGATGTTGCTGTATATTGTTATTCAATTCACACCTCATGAGCTAGAGATGTAAAATCAAAGCATCAATTTTTTTCTCAGGTGATATAAAGTAAATATGCCTGCAATGGATGTTGACTGAAGAGCAACACACACTTCTTGTTCACAAGGTAGATTAGTAGCTGACCTGGAGGGCAAATGAAGGAACTGGGTATTTCATATCTGATGATATTTTCATGGGAGGAATGATGAATTAATATGTTTTCTCATATCCCAAATTCCATATAAGACGGTGAAATACCATTTGGGTTTTAACTACTTCGGTCACAGCATTGACTATCACTCAGGACGATGGAACTGCTACATTAAAGCACTTGAAGTGTTTTAATTTTTGTGTCCTTCTCTAACTTCAATGGAGTGCAAAATGTCTTCATAGTTACTTAATCTTTGTTTCCAAGACTCTGAAAGGCCCCTAGATACTTTATTTTATTTCAGTAGTACTCTTCTCTCCACATGATAAAAAAAATGGAAGAGAGAAAAACTGGCTTTTCTTCATTCTTCTGTTGATTCTTTTCATGCTGTCACAATACCAATAATGGTGCAGCCATTCCTGCTTGAAGGACTGGCACACAGGCATATTTTCCCTTACCCCCTTTCCTCAATTATCACCAGGTCCCACTGTTGCCATGCTCCCAGGCAGCTAAGGACTAACAGCTAAGGACTCCTTTTAAGTACTAAGGAATGCAAACCATAACTACACTGTTTTGTTTGACTAACACAGATTTACCATTGGACACAGTTATTTCTTCAGACAAAAACATCAAAAAGAAATGTAACAGCCTCATCAAAGACTTCACTGAGAATTGATTTGAAACTCCACTTTAATAATTGCAAGTTTAATCATGTATTCTATTAGAGAATCAAAATGACTATAAAAAACAGACATTCTTAACTCAGGTTCGTGTTTCAGAATCAATGGTATCAAAATAATTCTGGAGTATCTATCTGAAATACAAAGGAAACAAGGATATATCCTTTAGATCTTTATCTGGCCCAATATCAACACAAGCAGAGCTGGATGAATGGGAGCAAGAGTAGAGTATTGTAATTCCTCAAAAAATGGGCAATTTTCAGAAACCTGATAGATGCCTCTAATGAGAGCATGGCTTTTTATCTACTGTGTGAAACTTTGAATCCTTCTTCACAAGAGCATAGCTGGCAGAGCATCCTTGAACAACTGGCACACAACTCCTCATGTTGTTCACTCTTCCCCTGCAAAGCAGGTAACATGGCCCTAACAAACAGAACACTTGGCATATAAAATTACCATTACAGTCAGGATAGCACTACTGGCAGCAGACTGAAGCTCCAAGTGCACCTCTTAATAAAGCTCTCACATATAATTCTGTTCATAGTGGAATTAAAAACTGTATTTTCATGTCATTTTTGTATCCCAAATGTAGTATCTCAAACTTAGTCTATAACAAATTGTTCTCCTTTTTCTAAGGCACATTAGAAACATAGTTTTGGAAAGGCCAAAGGAAAGACTCTTAATAATAATAATAATAATAATCACTATTAAGAAAAAAAAAAAATCATAGCTAGGTAGAAAATGCAGGATTAACAAAATGCAGCTTCCAGGCTTTCATTTCAAGCACAAACTATTTGCCATTAAACACTTTAATTGTCACCTCCTATTTGCTAGCTTCAATAATCAACTTCAGAGTTAAACACAATTAAAGCACTGTGCCTTGTGTTGTGTCTTTCACCCACTGATTTTACAAGATTGACCTGCCCTCCAAACCCAGCCTTGGCAGTGGGCCCATTAAACAATGTGTCTTTTTTAGCAACTGATGGCCTGTCATTAAAAGCCTAGCACAGTCCCTCTGAATGATGCACCACCTGAGCCATAACTATACAGTAAGTACCTGGATGCAGCCTTTGTGGGAGAGTCATCGAGACTGGAAAAGCCTCAAAGACATTAAAAATAAATAAATATATCTGTAGTTTTAATGTTCAAGGCTTACCTACAGGGAAATATGCAATAATAAAATCTTTCAGTTAAAAGATTTTTTATGTGTTGCCGTGGGTACAAACACAAAGCAAGACAAGTTCTAGCCTAATAAAGATGGGAAATGATCAATCAAAAACAGGGAGGGGAAAAAAACCAAAGCAGAGCCCCCAGCAAAGCAGTCTTGAACTGAATCACTCATCTTGAGAGTTGAAGGACGGGAGTGTGTACAGGGATTCCAGACTGCAAGTGAGTGAGTAGAGCAGAGAACAATTACCCCAGAGAGCCCCTGTTTCTCTAGGCTTGAGGTGCTACAACCTTTGCCTTTCTGTTTGAGGAACCAGAGGTACAGAACAAATGTAATCTTCAAATACTGTTTACCTCCAAGTATTCTCTTGTATTATTCAGAACAATTAATCATTGTTCACACAAAGAAAAGACCCCATCAAGGTAATATGTATTGTGTTGCTCTTTTCCTTTCCTTTGAAAACTGAAATTTTACAGCTAGAGGTCGTTTCTAATGACACATCTTTCAGACTGTCTGTATGGGAGTGAGTCTGTAACAGAATATATACCCCATTCCTGACTCATCAGCAATGGGAAAGTTGCAGAAATGACTAATGGCTCTCCCAAAACACCTGTTTTGCCTTTAGGTATAGTATGACGATGGCTTTATAACCAGAGAACTGGGTATAGCCTGCTGAAATGAGCTTTCAAGTAGCAACAGCTGGAAAGTGCTTGAAATTTTGAGTAATGGTGGCAGCTGGGACTGTGAGAAGCTCCTGTCAGCCTCAAAAACTGCTTAAATACAACTTCTTAATCTACAGGGAATAGTCATAAAGTAATTGTAAACAATAGTGAGACCATGGAGATTTTGCATCTCCATAATAATTCCAAAGAGGTATATTTGTAAGGATCTGAAGTCCTCTATGTATATGTGGCATTTCATCTACGAAAATAATGACAAACTGATGGTATCATCATCTCTGAGCATGTGGTACAGCCAGCATGCAGCATTGTCTGTCCATAAACCAAGACTTCATCTTGAAGTTTGCCCTTCCCAGTACTGATGACTTGTTGCTGCCAAATACATCTAAATATTACACAATTAATTCACTTGTGTTGCTGAACTCAGGGGTTTCTGCATTCAAAAGTACCTGTTTGTCCAATATGCAGTGCAACAAAAGATTTTTCTGTCTTGTAAATCATCCTGAAACAT
Source organism: Daphoenositta chrysoptera (assembly GCA_013397915.1). NCBI lineage: Eukaryota > Metazoa > Chordata > Aves > Passeriformes > Daphoenositta > Daphoenositta chrysoptera. The sequence goes on along the minus strand of VZRO01006806.1, from coordinate 9,297 downwards.
TTGGGTGGTTTTTCTCAATTTATGCTTGAGGTTCTTGTTATGACTGCAAAATCTGTATCCCTTGAATGTCATTTAGATTCATGGAAGGCTACAAGGGGTGCTAAAGCCTCTGAGTGCTTCACAATAGGCATCTGAGTTTTTCTTATGTATCTGCACACCGTTCACTGCAGTGCAGTAAAGCTGCAGTTTCCAGAGCCCAATCCTACCATTAAACATTCAGTGGAAAGATTTACAGCCCCTTTGTGCCACAAGTATCTTTGTTTTAATTCAGTACTGAAGACTCAAGGTTAACAAAAAAGCCCTTGCTGCTGAATTAAAACACTGCAATACTCTTTAAAGGAATGCTATAGGAAGAGAAGAGAATTTATTAATATTGCTCACAGATTAAGCTGCTTTCAGGGCTCTTTCCTTGATGTTTACAACTCTATTTCAGCAAAATATTGATGTCTTTATTTTGTTTTGTAAGCAGAATTAATTTAAATTTTAACCTTCTCAAAGCAAAATTTATATCTAAGTCTTTTCTTCATTCCAGTCAAGTACTTATTATTGCCATTATAGCCCTCAGAGGGAAAAAATTTTCCAGTGTCTGCCTTTCTGTTCTAATTCCTCCCTGAGTCCTCATCCCTGTGAAGGTCGCTGAAAACAAGAACTTCCTTTCTTTTGTAGCAGATAAGTGCTATCTGCCTGACAGTTCCTTCTTCAAGTAGCAGACATGTTGCCTCTGATTTTTCAGTATCTTAGTGAACCACCTTTTCTCTGAGACATGCTTTTTGTCTTAGTAATTGTCCTATTTTTTGAACTAAAAATACAGCGTGTTATTATTCTCACTGAGCTACTAAAAGAAAATAGTTTGAGGGAACACACTAATTAAAAATCTATTAAATATGAATAAGCCTCATTTACCTCCTGTCTTAGCACAAATATTTCTACACTACTACTTCAAAATCAGATTTTGAGGCCACTGGAATGGGATACTGACTATTTTAGAAGTATGCTATCAACAAAATGAATGCTGGGGGTCACACTTACCCAGTTTTGGCAAAGTTAGTCCAATATGTCATAACCACTGCACTGAGCATGACATCATTCTTGGAAAAGTTGCAGTTGAACAGTTCTGTGGGACCAATCATAGGAATCCCAAACACATAAGGGACTTCATCACCGTGAGCTGAATCAGCCCAGCTGGGTTTCATTTCACTTTGGCAATGGTGATAAAATGCATAGAAATATGTTGGAGATCCATACTGGGCATGCAGGTCAGCCGTGGCAACAGCTGGAGCAACCCACTGGTGGTCTGTAAAAAGAGCAACCAGGGTCTTCCGTCTTGTTTCGGGGTTTTCTTTGTCTGCCCAGTCGGTGTACATGAATTTAATGGTCTCTCGCAGTGTATCCTTCCCTTCTGGATAACCATATAGATTGTCCACAAAATTGGAGACAGAAAAGTCAAAATCATTGGGAGAAACACCATCTTCATTGTCTACAATGCCATCCACAAATTTTAAACCTTCCCCTTGATTCACACCCAGCATGATATCATAGTTAAGGAATTCCCCTTGCTCCATTAGAATCTGAGGGTCATCTGGAATCACGTCTCCATCTATCACAGGCCCAAAGGCAATGTGGTACGTGGCTGGAGTGATAGTCTGTTGAATGAGTTCTTTGTAATTCTTATTACGCAGACATTCAACCAAATCAGTGGTATCCAGCATGTCGCAGCCCACTTTATCTGCCAATATCCGAGTGTACTTGGCAGGCTGATAGTTCACTGCCCAGCTGGACAGGGCTGTTCCACTCTGTATGATTGCCTTTTGGAACAAACCTGCAGGTGCAAATTGTTTAAATACAGATCCAATTAGATATTTAAAAAAAAAATATATATATACATATCAAAAAAATGAAAAGTATTTTTTACTAAAGAAACAAAGCTTTGATTACAGAATCCCTAAAGGATGCATACACTGGCATTTCAAATCAATTTCCATAGATCCTACTCACTGCTCTCTTTTTATGCTATGTCGAAGAGGCTACTAATTAAAATCTCTCCTGCTCTTGATGCTCACACACAGAAGGCATGAAGGTTTCAGGTTACTGTTTCAAGAACAAAACTCATTCTTGTACTGCAGTTTTCTTGTGTCTTTGACGGAAGTCTTCTGGCTTTTCCACATTAGTAGTCCTGTGAAAATTTCTTTGAAGGACTGGCAGCTAAAAGCAATCATATCCTCTTTGACATGTAAATGACACTCATAAATGCGCCTTTCAGTAGTTTAAAGGTCAAATGAAAATTACACATTCTTATTTCCTTCACAAAAGCCATGCATCATACTAACTTGAAAAAGTCTGCTCTATTAAAAGCAATTTCATACATTGGAAACTTCTACTCTGACATTTTTTATTTACCATTTAATTTTTTTAATTATTATTGTATGTATATGTTAGCACTGCCTATATGTTGAATTTTGTGTGTGTGTGTAGCCCTGCTATACGCCGAATTAAAATAAATTTAAACTTTTTTGCAAGAGAGTAAGATGAGATTCAATGGTTCTTTCTGGTTGTTTTGTGCACACTAATACAAAAGAAATGAAAACCCAGTCTGAAGAAATTCTTTGTTTGAAGCACTGAAAGGCAAGGGGAGCTTACTGGTGAATCTGCCCCATCTGTTTTGGTTTTTTTCTGGTTAAGACCACTAAAATAGCTTATGTTATATTTAAACTGAAATACCTGGGTGTCTTCTGCACAAGGTTTCTACTGTCAAGTCCTCAAAATGTCAAAGACAGTAACAGGTACAAAAGCATGTGGGGATGTTGTTGATATACCTTTGAGATTATTACTGAATGCACACACTACAAAATTTCAATGATTTGACCAGTAAGGTTTTTCATTGTTCCATCTGCTTGATTTTGGCATGGCTTGCCCAACAGTTATTCACTGAAATCTTATTTATATCAAAAGAATGAATTTTCAAGCATAATTCTACGTATTTCAAAATGAGGTCTCTTTACCAGTCACCCTGCTGTAACTTCACGCTAGGGCTTAGCTTTCTGTTCTAATGTGATAAAAATGGCATGGATTTATAAATACAATAGATTGTTGTCTTCTTTTATCAAGCCTCTGTAGATTAGGTTTTATCACCAGAAATATTTATGGTTCAGTACTGGTGCTATACATTCTTGGGGTCTGGGTTTGGGTTTTTTTTTCTGGAGGGTGAGGTGTTGAGGGTAGAAATCCCACAGCTGACTTACCAAAATCTTAATAACACTGTGTGGGATCACACAGCACTTGTGGGGAGTTAAATACCGTTTCAAATAAGGCTTAGTTATGTTTTTTCTAAATAAGGAAAGCATCTATATATATGTTGGAAGTGCAGCCAAGAGTGTACAAAAAATCAAAAAGGTCACTGCTCTTTTCCATTTTAATTAGGGCAAATTCTTTGATACAAGAGCCAGTGGAATCTGTTGATAAAGCTAGAAAAAGTATATTGCCCATGGCATTTGTTGCATGAAATTTACGCTGTAATAGCATTTAGTTTTCCTTATAAATATATTTATGTTGACTAATACAAATCCAGAATTCTAGCTAGTAGGTATTTTACAAATATTACAGACCTCATGTAATTCTAATTCAGCCTACCTCATTTGACACTTTCTCTACATTTTAACATTAAAAAAAAAAGTACTTTGCCTAGAGGAGTGTTACCTTCTGAATAGTGGGAGAGTGTCAGGAGACTGACACAGGAAGCTCCTGCCCCAGATCCAAAAATAGTAACTCTCTTCGGGTCTCCTCCAAAAGATCCAATATTTTCTTCAATCCAACGTAAAGCTTGGATTTGGTCAAGCAATCCATAATTGCCTTTTGCAGCTTGGTCCCCAGTACTTAAAAAACCTATAAGGCAAAACTCCATAATTTTAGTTCACCAGATACAGAGTTAGCTACAGGGTATCTACATATTCACAACACATCTTCCCATCTTTTAATCTTCTGTGCTTTTTTTGTTTGTCTGTTTTTAAAGGTCACAGTCCTAGTTAAATGTCTCCAGCACAAGCAGAGAAAGTCATTCTGTGCGCTGTTTAGCTTTAGTTTGTTTTTCCCTAATTCAGAGGTCCCATTTATGAAGAATCACTATTTCCTTTTTGAAATATTTCTGTAACAATGCAACAACACAGAAAGAAGATTTTAAACATTTTATAACAGGATGTGAGTAAAGTACAAAACCTTAGAAAATAATTTTTGAGCAAAGATGTCAGATAGCCAGTCTATGAATGAGAACAATACCCCCTAATACATTAATTTAAATAATTCGTGTCAAAATTGTCCTGAACTACAGAGGTCTTTAAATTACTGTACTTGTGATATGGATAGATGTGCTCAGAAACAGAAAAAAGAGGGCTGAAGTAAATAGTAAAAGGAACACAAAAAAGCCTAGGAAAAAAAATCACACTTCAGTTTCACAGAGGATATTTATTAGGAAGATAGCAGGTAAATCCATGGCAATATAGCCTTTGGTAGGGAGATTTTATCTGAACAAATCAGGTTTTGTCTTTCTCCTTGGAAATTGCAGGGAAAGCTGTGCTGCTGTTTTTTGTTCCTGTACTGTGGTTATCAGATTCTAGAAACAAAGCATGACACGTTTGCTACTTGTCTTGCTACTGAGAACAAAATGACCATAAGATGAGGACTGAGATTAATTTCGGTTTTTTGAAAACAACTAAGGTGAAACATTGCAGTTATCCCTGCTGCCTATCATTCACAGTTAAGACCTTGTGCTATGTCCAAATTACCACATTGAGATATGTACTCACATTCCTCTCTTTAACTTCCACAGACCTTTTCCTGTTAGACAACTGCAAAGTCAGAAGTCTATTAGAAAGACCTTACAGCATATGGAAGTTTTCAGATGGACATTACTGATTTAGGCACCAGTGACAGCTGTCAAAGACAAAACAAGGACATCGCTTGGCAGGTTTTTTCCAGCTAATTATCAGTTCACACAAATTTGCTAGAAGGGGGACCCAGGACTCAGGAGATCTGTGGTCTGGTGCAGTTTGAAATGAGTCTGTTATCATAAACCACCTGAGCCTGCTGTAACAAAGACCTCCATGCTCCCGACTGGAAGGGGAGTCTCAGGTCCCTAGGGAAAAAAAGACCTTGCAGTACATTTCCCTTGCTTTGGCAAAGGGGAACAGATCTCTTTGCACTGCCTGTAATAATTTTCTTGTTGATAGGAAGAATGAAAATTCACAGGGTGGAAGGTATTCACAATATGGAGGAAGCAGAATATAAACCATATACATATTGTTAATTAGCAGTTGATTCATCTTTTTCGTTGAAAAAGTCTCTAATAATGGCAAGCACCGTCATAAAAATGGCAATAACTTTTTTTTTTCTCTTCTATACCAATGGAGAAAAAAACCCTATTAATACATAATTGTCTCAATTTATTTTTTTAACAGAAGTGTTTTTCTCTTTTTTCACATGCCTTTATTATCTTTTTAAGCTTGTCAAAGAAAGAATAACCCACTTGCTGGCTTTGTTGTTGCGGCTCACTGCAATATTCTATAATTAAGGCTTTATTCCATCAGAACTATGACATCCATTGGATAAAGAGAGTGTTGTAACCTTTAAAGCAGGGTGGTAATTAATATTCAGAGCCTAAACATGTTTTAGTTCTACTAGCAGCATCAAGCTAAATCTGGTTGAACTTAGCAATTTTGAATTCTTACCAAATGCACTAAAAGGTGAACTGGATAAAACTGCAGTCAATGAATATCTAATGTTCAACAGATCAAGACTTTTTTTTTGTTTCCACAGTTGTCTGCTGATTCTCATTAATTTAAAGAACAAATTTTCTTAATTTAAAAACTAATCACCATGGCAAAGAGTCAGCCCCACATGACACAAACTGAATTCATAAATCTGTCTTTTCTTGATGAGGATATATTTTCTTTCATGCTCTGAGTACCAGATCAAAATATTTCTTCAAATATATTTCTTCAAAATATTCTTCAAAGATATTTGAAGAAATTCAGGCAAATAGTAACTACTTGTCCAGAAATACACAACACTAAGAGGTTTTTTTTCTTTTTTCTATATTACTTCTGTGAAGAGAAAAAATGTTTCTTTAAACTGAAGTTCCAGAAATAACTGCTTTTATTTTTCTCTGACTCTGTGAAGGAAAGCATTCAAGAAAATCGCTTTAGTTTTAAACTACTAGATAACAGCAGTCAAGGAGAAAAAGATTGCAAATGGAAATGGCTGGGAATTTTCTTTTTCCACAGCCTTTAAGAATGTATGTACTCAAAAGCTATATGATGTCAATTGCACCCTTTTGATAATGCAGTGAAGACGCAGAGCTACACACAAGGCTCCTTTAGATCCCACTTAGACAAAAAGAAACCCCTAGTTCAATCTTTATAGCTGGTTTTCCCATATGCTACAGAAATCTTACTGAGATACTAAACAAACCCCAGCATATTAGTGGTGATATTTCCCCTTTACTACTAAAACGTTATGCAGAGACCCACAGGGACAAGTAGAAGGGAAACACATCTATAAAATCCACCTGAACAGTTTACTTTAGTCCAGCTCCAGCCCTGTCGAGTGGTGGGAGGCCATCCCTACGTTGGCACAGCTGGCAGCCCTTCCAGAGTCAGTCTAACGAGAACAGGTGGAGCTCCTGCCAACTCCTCACATCTCATGTACTTTGTTTTACCATGACCAAACCCTTGTCTGGTCCATGGGCTGAACGAATGACTTCCCATGGACGCAGTGCATAAAGGGGCAGGACATCTTCCAGCTGAGGCTCACCTGGAAGGGCCCAAGCTGTAAGGAACTCTCTGCAATGTGAAACAATGTGCAAGGAGTGGTGACAGTACTGAAGTTTTCTGTGGAAATACATTCTTGATCTGAATTAAAACACTAGTGTGGACATGGTCAGGATCAAAATTATATTTTCCCAACCACAGATTTTCAATTTCAGATTTAGGGAAAAATAAAGACAGTGGAGAAAACCCCCTAAACACCATTATGTTGAAGATAGTAAATTATGATCTGAGAACTACAGCTTCACCCTTAAAGATGAATAAAATCAGCAAGATAACTGCAATCTTGCAGTAATTTTCATTTTCTAAATTTCTCTGACCTGCTTTCTCATTCTTTTCAAATTATTAAAAAAAAATAAATTACTTGACAACTTTCCTTTGACATCTTGCACACAGTAATACCCAATATTACATCACTGCAGGAAAAGTTCATTCTTTATCTTCATATTTTGGCCCCTGGGCCTAATGCATATCAAATCAATTTGATGGCTGCCTGAAAGCCTAAATTTCAACCATGAATGTTCCTCCACCGCTTTGTGCCTTTTTCTCTCTCTCTCTCCCTCCCTTTCAATTCCCAAGTGGGGGGACTGTTTCCCAGTGGAAACAGATGAGGTTGACTTGATGTGTGAAAGCTGGTATTATTTTACGAGCTCAAAATAGTACCAAAACTTACATTTGGTACTGGTGAACTGCACTGACTTTCAGATTTAAATAAAATCAGAAATTCAATCAATTACATTTGACTTTTTTTTTCCATTTAAGAAGGGAAAATACAAATAATGAAAAATTAAACGATTCTATCACGCATTTTAGTAGCTACTACAATCAGATTTAAAAGTGTATCTTGAAATGAGGCATACTTTTCTTGGTAAATGAAGTACTTTTGCTTCATCTTCTGCTCTTCAAAGATTTTCTTAAAAACAAAATGTTTAAATTCTGAGATACAGCCCTCACAGAAAAAATAATATAATACCAAACTTAGTAAGACACAATAAATATCCAAGATATCTCAACGAAAACTTAATCACCAGGAAACCTGTAGAAAATCAACAAGCTAGTGCATTTTGATCTCTTTAACTCCTCCTTTTTAAACCCCTGCTGTATTTTCTGAGTTCACATTTCTTTTGTTTTTATGCCTTTTCATGACTGTTGTCCAAGCCTGAATAGCCTGCTGCAGTTTGTCAGGCAACCCACAAAGATCGATTTGTACAGCAACTGATCAGAACTATGACATAAGCAATATAAATAAGATACTGGAGACCGTGCTTTGGAGTACAGTCACGTCTGTTTTGTTTACATTTGTGAAATACCAGAGTAGGGGCTTTTCAAAGCAAAGAGCAAATGGCAAGCATACAGCAGAGCCTTCGTATTTTCTAATAGATTTTGTCTGTACCTATCACATTTACCACTGTAAAAGTGGACCTGTTCAAATGCGATGTGAAATTCACTGGGGATTACTGAGAATATATATACTACAGCTGGTTCAGGAAGACCCTGAAATATAAATAGTTGGAGAATAGAGAGGCATTAGAGGGAATTATCAAATAAGTTTGTCCTACACTTGCCCTTTCCTAACCATTCCCAAACATCCCCAACAGTGTTTGGAGATAGGATGTTTGGCCAGATGATATCTTGTTTGGAATCAATATAACTATATATTCCTGTTTTGGCTTGACTCTATGTCTATTAACAGCACCATGTAAACTTTACTGCAAAGCTGGTGTGATGCAAGATAAGAGCGATGGTGCCCTTGGCACAGGTTTAGCAGAAAAAAAATTCCTGCAGCATGACTGGCCTATGCAAAGCTGAGTAAGCATCACTGCTGCACCTGAAACATCCACCTAGAGACTAAAACACATGACAGGACTGTCGAGTGGCTGTGTATGGATCTGTGCAGAAATAATGTTACACAGATACTTCTTCATCCTGAAAACAGAACAACAATGCCTTTGCCTCCTCAAGCTGCAAATCGGTTTGAAATTTGCAGGTGCTACTACCAAAACAAATGTTTTAATATTCAGAAACTTAAGTAGTAGGATAGCCTGTGATTCTGAAGCAGTGGTCACAAAAAGGAATTCCTGCATGCTATGGCTATTGACCCTATCCAGCTGCAAATAACACTCATTTAAATTTTAACTTAAGTTATGGTAAGTGAAGAGAAACAAGCATTGAAGACAACTCACAGTTTTCACATGAGTGCATAGATTATGTTAAAATATAAGGGACAGTCATGCTTTTAATTCAATTCACTAAGTCGGGCTTAAAAAAACAGTCTCTTCTGCCTTGATGGATTCTTTAAAATTACTTCTATTGGGAAGATAAAATCTGAATCTGCTTGTTTAGAAAGAACATCTCATTACTACATGCAGTACGAAAGAATAGGTCAGAGATGGTGAAGTGAGAATATTATCATCTGTTTCTATACTGATTCAGTACTGAAACCTAAAGTCTTTTTTTCACAATTCAGGAAAATATCTAATCT
>VZRO01006801.1:76632-95682 GCA_013397915.1 Daphoenositta chrysoptera | reverse complement strand
CAAGGAGCTGCAGTCGCTGCTGCAGAATATGACGAACTGCGAGTTCAACGTCAACTCCTTCGGGCCCGAGGGGCAGACGGCACTGCATCAGTCCGTCATCGACGGCAACCTCGAGCTCGTCAAGCTCCTGGTCAAGTTCGGCGCCGACATCCGCCTGGCCAACCGCGACGGCTGGAGCGCCCTGCACATCGCCGCCTTCGGGGGCCACCAGGACATCGTCCTCTACCTGATCACCAAGGCCAAATACTCCGCCGGCGCACGGTGATGCCGGGGCTGCCGCCCCGCTCCGCTCCCCCGGGGATGCCGGGACCGCTCGCCCGGTGATGCCGGGTCCCCCCCAACCCCGCGCTCCACGGCGATGCCGGCTCCCGCTCCCCCGGTGATGCCGGGGACAATCCCCGCTCCCCCGGCCGCCAGAGCTGCTCCCGCCCCCGCCCAGGGGGGGTTTGGCGAAGACTTGGGGCCCCACGCAGAACACGCCACCGCTTTTAAATTTTTAAGATTTTGGTTGTTTGGTTGTTTTTTTTTTTAATCTTCCAAGGGTTGTTTCCTACTGTAACGTGTTTTTTTTCCTCCATCTACCTCGGCTGCACTCACAGTATTCACGGTTTCAGTTGACATCTGGGCAGATGCTTTAACATCCCCATTCCCTCCCCGCTAATATTTAATCCCCCTCCCCGCTCCCCTCGCTCCCGACCCTCCCATTTAAAGTGTTCTGGCTCAGAAACGAATTCATTTCAACGCCACCCAAAAGCCACCCCGCAGACCCCCACTGGTGCCGGGTCCCCTCTCCGGTGCCAGCCCCGGCCCCGGGCGCGATGCCCCGTCCATGGGCTGGGGCTCCCGCCCGGCCGCGGCCCTTCCCGGCGAGGAAGACCAGCAAAGTCTTCCTCCTCTCCAAGGTTCTCCCAGTGTTTTCCCACCGCTGACCTTTGTTTGTCGAGGCGACTCCGTTGGAATATGACAGATGTGGTTTTCTCACCCCGATTGCTCCTGAGTTTGGTTGATTTTGCGTTGGGTTTTCTGCTTTGGTTCTTCCTTGGGTGTCCGAAGAAGGTCTGCGTCCTCACCCGCTCCACGAATCTGTTTAGCACACGTGAGATCCCAGGAAAAGACATTGAGTCCTTGTGGTTTTGTGTGTGAAGGGGGATTAGCAAATCCTGGACATTTTTTTTCTTTTAAAAAAAAGTGAAATAAACTCTAGAGGCAGAGGATTTGCTTTTGCACAGAAAAGGGGCGCGAGCGCTCTCTGCTGCCTACAGAGATGCTGGAAAACTACTGAAAAGAGTTTGGGAACTTTTATTTTTTTCTTTTGGTGAAACTTGGATAACACTTCTCAATGCAGAACGATTCACTTGACGTATATACACTCACCCGCCTTTTATAGGAGATATATATGCCGACGTATATATCTTTATAAAGGAAAGGGAGGAAGCAGAGCAAGCCACCCGGAGGCGCATTTTGAAGTGACTGCACGTATAATCGCAAATGCTGCTTTTTTTATTGCTATGGCACAAGAACATCCATTTGGAAAATGCGGAAAAGTTCAGAAGTCTCCTTTCTCCCGCTGGTCTTTCAGCCCTCTTCTCCTCGTCTGCACTAAAGCCATCCGTATCACTGCCGTCTCCCCGCTCTTTCCTCTCTTGCTCCCTGCATCCAAACCATTCCGATTAAAAAAGAGAAAAGAAAATAGTTACCTGCTGGTTTAATGGGGTTGTGTCTTACCTATTTATCATGTCTGTATATATTTGTGGGTGAAGATTGTGAGCCTGGTTTTGTTTGAAGCTGGTGGTGAGTGTTTCAAAAATATGGTTTGGGATATATGCTTTTTTTGTTGTTCTTTTTTTCTTTTCCTAGTCTTAAAACTAAAAAAAAAAAAAAAAACCTAGAGTCTGCCCTGATTTTTTCCCATTGCACTGAATATTCTGCTTTGTCTCTGATAGTTTCACCTGCAGTTGTTTGGGTTTTGCTGGGGATTTTTGTTTGTTTTTGTTCTTTGTCCACTTCAACAATTTGAGATTATTTCAAAAGCTCCAGATTTAAAGAAGAAAAAGAGAAAAAAAAGCCCTGTCAAAAGTGTCTATTGTTAATGCTGTAATTTGCAAGGAACTGCTTGGCCGAAGTCTTTCTGTGAGCATGGAAGGGGGTGTCCAGCACTTCCACTGGTGCTTCTGTGCGATAGTTATGGGGTGGGAACAAGACCTTTCCTAGTGAGGTTTTATCGTTGTTACCAGATGGTTGCACATATTTTTTTTTTAACGTAAATGGATTTGCCACAATGAAATGTCATAACATTTATGACATGATATTAAAAAATGTATTGTAAAGCCAAGTTCTAGATGGATTTTTTAAAAGAATTCTTGGTTATAAACCCAGTCTAAAGGGAGCTCTGTCCAGTGTTGTAAAGACAACATGATGTAACCCATATTTATATTTTTATAAAATACCTATTAAGACTGTGAATCTCCTGTGTGAATTGCTGGGTGAATTGTTTAAGAAAAGTATTGTTCCTTTCCAGCCTCCTGGAGCTTTAGACACGCTGAGATTTTTGGGAAACTGTACGTCGGGGAAGGGGGTTTGCTCTGAAATTGTGAGTTGATGTATTTTTACATCCCTTTGTATTTTATTGAAAAGCTGCTGCCCTTCCTAGTCCCTAGAGTTTCAATTTTCTATGCAACCCCCACACCCCCCCGTCTCTCTTGATCCTGAGAAGTAAAAGGGATGCAGATTGATTCAAATTGAAATGAGGGTCCCCCCCACCCCCCTTGTTGGCTCATCGTGCTGCTGACCCTTCACGCCAAAACGGGGAGTACAAGAAAAAAAAAAAAAAGAGGCAGGTGGGGGAGGCTCTTTCGTGCATGACTGGTTGCCTTCCAGCAGTCATCTTCTTAATTATTATTATTATTTTTGTAAGAAGAATATATTGATAATGTCAGTGAAATAAGCAGACATTGAAGCTGATGCACAGATTGCTCCAGAAAGGAGTTTTTCTGTAGATTTTTCTTTAGATGCGAATACCTTTTTTAATTATGTTAATTAATGTTAAGAATTTTTAGGCTTATATTGAAGCTGTATGTGGGTCACTATATGATCATTTCTAACTGGATAAAGTCTGTACAGTACAGCATATTCCTGAGTGTATGATATAGACGTGTAGCCCCAGAGTGCGAAATTTATAAATAAATTTTTCATTGATCTTTTTATAAAAAAACAAACAAGGCTTTTTTGTTTGTTCTTTTCCATGTGGTTGCTGGCAACGCTGGATGTTTCTTGTGGTGGGGGGTGGCTCTGGGACCCCAGGCATCTCCTCTGGTGTCACACCTGCAGCTGTTTTGGGTTTGAATGCAGCCCTGGAGGGGGATGGCTGGGGGGGATTTGCGGGAAGTTTGTGGCCCCTTCCCACAGGCTGGAGGAAGTTCCCTGGGCTCAGGGCTGTCCTGATTTGCCCCATCCTGGCACTCAGAGGCTGGTGGAGGGGTGATGGCTCAGACCAAACCCTGCTGCTGGATGGGCACGTGCCGTTTGGGGCACTCCTAAAGAAGCTGCTTGTCCCCAGAGACTGAGGGGAGAGCTCAGCAGCCGCTCCTGGGCCTGGGGAATTCAGGGTGCATTTTTGGGCCTGCAGCCCCAGCCTCGCTGGCTAAGCACCCCACAGCTCCCTGTGAACATTCCCAGCTTTTTGATTCCAACATGGGCCTCAGCAAGGGTTTGAGGCCCCTTGGGCTGTGGGGATGGGGTCAGTGGTGTCTTCAGCTGCCCCAGGAAGGGGCACATGGTGAGGGTCAGCATGGCCTCTCCATCCCCAAAGGCATCTCTGTCCTCTGGCGTGGCTCAGAGTGGACCAATGCCCAGAGCTGAGCCCTTCTCCCCTGGAGGCTTTCCGGGCAGGCCCGGCTGCTCCGGGAAGGGGGAAGAGCAGAGGCAGCCCTGTGCCTGCACTGCTGGGCCCTGCCCGGGGCCAGGGCTTTGAAGGCAGGGTGCAAGCAAGCCTCCCTCTCTGGCAGCACTGGGGGGGTTGGATGAGGCTTTTCTCTATCAGTAATTCCGCCAGCTCTGCAAATGCCTAAATCCCAGGGAAATTTGTGCTGTGCCCAGTTTGGCTCTGGGCGTGGGTTCCCAGGGATGCAAGGAGCGGCGTCCTGCAAACACAGTGGGGAGGAAACCTGCAGAAAAGGCTCAGTGTGACCTTTCCAGGTTGGCCAAACTCCACTGCAACGTGCCAAGCCCTGTGCCATCTGCTGCCAGCACGGGCCAGTGCCTGGCACAGACACAGCTGGTGTCCCCAGGTGCCCTGGGGACATGCAGCCGCCTGGGCAGCAGCCCAGTGTGGACAATACAGGCACCGAGTGACCCGGATGGATTTGAGCAGGAGAAAAAAGATGATGCCAAAACCCTCAGTCACAGCCAGTGGTGGTCCTGGGGGTCCTTCACCCGGGGTCCTGCAGCAGCTGCTGACTCCAAATCTGTTGGGGGTGTGGGGTGAGCACCACTCCCCTCTCCTGCCATGACACTGTGTGACACTGACCACCAGCCTGTGCCACCAAGCCTCCCAGTGGCTGTGCTCCCCAGGGCACATGGGGTTACACCTGGGCATGGAGATCATCCCAGCCCCATCCCTTTGCTCTTGGTATGCTGCAAAACCTCGTCCTGGCGCCTGCGCTGGGATGTCACAGAGCTGGGCTCGCCTGGCTCAGCTCAGCCCTGCAGCTTCTCACCCTCTACCTTGTCCCAGGCCCCAGAGAGCTGGGCTGCGCCAGACACCACCTCAAGGAGGGATTTTTCTGGGGCAATGCAGCATTCCTGTGCATGGCTCCTCTCCCCACAGTGGATGGGGTGGGCTGCGGTTTCTAGCAGCCCCTGATTTGGGCAGCCCCCTGGAGCCAAGCCCAGCAAAGACCCTCTGTGTTCCCCACATGTGGTGGCCCTGGCAGTGGGGATGTGCTGAGGGCACAGCTGAGCCCCAACCCCAGGGCTGAGCACCCTGGGGAGCAGCTGCCCTGGTGCCAGGCTCCTCCCAAGGCCCGTGGCCACCCTACTTTGCAGCTTTCCTCTACAGAAACCATGTCCAAGAAATCTAGGAACTTCAAATACTTGATTTTTTTTCCCTTTTTTGCTTTCCCTTTTCTATTTTTGTTCCAATAACACGAGAATATTGGATGGTTTGGTGGCATAAGCACATTCTTCTGGCGTTTTTGCCTGCCCCTGGCTGCGTGTTATTGTCCGTCGGCCGCATTACGTAGGTGCTGTTGTTCCAAGAGAAACCAAAGCAAGAATTTGAACTTTCAAGTGCTTCCTGCCATTGTCTTTTGCTTTTGTTTGTGCTGCTGACTCCAAACCAGATGGATTGGGCTCCCCTCCGGCTGGGGGGCGATGGGAAGTCAACACAGCCAGGCGAGGTTTGACAGCTTTGTCTTCTCTTCTATTGCCCTTCATCCGTCAAGCCCGGCCATTGGCGCTGAATCGGCCGCCACATATGGATGCGGGGGAGGAGGTGGGATTTTATTTGAATTTCAGGGAGCTTAACACAGTAAGTAATGAATGGGAAAGAAAGACAGCAAGCAGGCGAGCAAGAGGGGACAGGCTGTAATCAAAATTCAGGACATTTTAAATAGATGCTTTGTTGGGCATTTGTATGACTATGATAATGCCACAGCCTGGCGGTCCAAAGAGGAGTTACCTTTTTTAACAAAAAAAATCACAATCAACTTCTGTTCGGTGCCGGCGAGGAGCTGGTGGCTTGGGCTGCCCAGCCAGGCTGGCCTCATTGCCAGACTTCAGAAGTTTTTGCCCCTTCTCAAGGCTTTCTGGGCTCCATCCCTCTGAGTGGATGGAAAGATGGATGGATGGATGGATGGATGGATGGATGGATGGATGGATGGATGGATGGTCAGCAGCATCGTGCAGGACAGGACAGCTCATGATTTCAGCCTGTTTTTGCTGCTGACCCAAAGCTGCTGCAGTATTTGGTGCTGAGACTGGGTGCAGAGGTCCATTCCTGCAGCATGGAGATATTTTTGCTCTTCTTGTGGTTACACGAGCTTCATGTGCTGCCATGAGGTGAGCGTGGGATTTTCAGTGCCATCTCCTGAAACCACTGTCACTCTACAGGCCCCCAAGCTTGGAGGGCTGTGTCCTGCCCAGGGTGCTCCCAGGCCTGAGATGTATCAGCATGGTGCAGGCAGCTCCCATTTCTCCTTGGTGCAGCAAGTGCCCCCGGGGATGACACCACTCCATTGTTCAGCAAGGAGAAACCTCTTCCCAAAAACTCCTCAGCTGCCACGTTCCTCTGTCACCACAAGTACCCATCTTGGGATGCCAAGGGAGAGGTGACCTCTGGGTCTCACCCTGACCTCTGGGACTCAGACCTCTAGGTTCAGTGGAATTTTTGGCTTTTATTTTTTTTTTAACAGGTTTCTCTTCCTGAGAAGAAATGGTTAAGCAGGACAATGTTGTGGTTTGGCTGGTTTTGGGGAGGACAGTGGATGGGGTTTGGGTCTGGAAGGGTGGAAGGGGCTTGGCTGCAGGGATGGCAGGGGGCCTGGAGCCATGGAGGGGTAGAAGAACGCAGGGAAAGGCGCTGGCTGGGAAGGATGGGTAAGGGATGGGTAGAAGAATGGAGAGAGGCAAAGCTGGACAGCTGGAAGAACGATAGTGTTGGGGATGGTTGGGGCAACTGTTTTAACTGGAAACTCCTCATTCAGCCTGACTCCAAGAGTGTTCTGTGATGGGAGCAGACCCTGGGGGCAAGCCAAGGAAAGCAGCACCTCCAGCAGCACTGTCAGGCAATGGCAGATCTCAGCCTAGCTGAGCTGGTGGTGTCCTCTGGGCTCTTTTTAGGAAGAGGCTCCCCAGAAGGGGAAGATTCCCCAAGCAGCTGCATGTTTCTCCCGGTAGGGTGGCTGTGGCTCTGCTGACCCCTCCTCAGTGGGGCATGGAGGACCCAGGCATGAGCACAGAGCAGTGGCAGAGCAGGCCCAGTGAGCAGAGCCCTTCACAGCCCTGGCTGGAGGGGATGTGGACAGAGGGCACATTGGCTGGCCAGCACTCCGTGGCTCTGCTGTGATGCATTTGAGGGGCAGCTGCGGCTGAGCCTTCACATGGAGCCTGAGCAGCACCCTAGGGCTGATGGTTTGTGCTCTGAAACATGACAGCACAATGAGCAGATCCCAGCTCCGAATGAATCCTGCAACTAAGGAGAGCCTCTGCCTGGAAGTGGCGACTCAGCAGCCTCCTCTCACCCCAAGACTGCAGTCTCTGTTCTTGTTTCCTCCAGGTGAAAAATCCCTTCTCACCCATGTGCAGTCCTCAGCAATGTTCTCACACATGAATGCAGATGCACAAACAGGCTCTGAATGTGTGCAGCCCTCAGGGTTTCCTGCCCTGGACTAGACTCCGATGTCTCTGTGTGGTCACCCCTCCAGCTGGGGCAGGAGCTGGGTGGCAGGTCCCTGGACTCCTGATTTCCTCTAATTATGCTGAAACCACTCAGTCACCGAGTGGCTGGAGGGCTTTCCCTGGTGTGGGTGCAGGAGCTGGAGGCACTGCTTGCAGTGTGCCCTGAGAGTTTCCCCAGGTGCCCCATCCCATGCCCAGTCTGCCCCTTGCAGAAGAGTTGGGTTTTTCTAGCAGCCCAACAGCTGTGACACTCACTGGGTCTCTTGCTGGAGGCTTGGTTGGAGGTCACAGATGGGGGATCCCAACCCCACCTCAGGGGCTTGGGGCACCTGGTGGCCGGGGGGAGCTGGGCTGGGGGCACAGGAAGGCACTGGCCTCACTCCACAGTGCCAGGATCGGGCCTCAACCCCCGGCACAGTGCCCAGACAGGGAGCCTGTCCCCAGTGGGTCCCCACATTGCTCCCTGCTCACATTCACAGCTACGGTGACAACTCTGAGCCGCCCTCGTCCCATTTTTCACTCACTGCTCCCCCTCATTCAAAGCCTCTGTCCTTTTAAACTATTTTTTTCCCCTCCTATTCATTTCCTGGACGCCTCAATCCTTTTCTCCTGCCTAGGCCCTCTCCTGAGCAGCTGCTATGCTAATAAGCATGAGGCAGAAAAGGGAGCGAGCCTTTGCAGGGCTGGGGAGGAGAGAAAGACCCCAGAGCCCTCCAAATGCTAAATAAATCCAAGGCTGGAGCAGCATCCCCGAACAAAGAGGCCTGGCCTCCCCCCTTTCTTCCCCTCTTCCCAATTCCACCACCTTTTCACATTCAAATCTATTAAACAGCGAGCAGAAAGACCCCGAGTATTCATAACATTGCATTAAAGAGAAAGCCCCGTGGTCCCTCTCCATCGGGGCCGGGCGGAGGGAAGGGCTCTCCATCCCTGCCGGGCTGGGAATTGCCTGGCTCCATCCCCCAGGCTCTGCAGAGGGAGGACAAAAGCCTCTGGCACCACACAGGGAGAGCAGTTGCCTTTCCCCTGAGATCCAGGGGTCTTCCCCTCATGGGACTCTTGGGCTTCTCCAGTGGGATGGAGCCCCTGGTTCCTACAGGCAGCTGCTGGGGGCTGCACTGGAGACTAATGGGGGCTTCCACGTCTCCTGCCTGCTGACAGTGCTGGGGAGTGCCACAGCAGTGACAGGGCAATGGGGACACCCAGATTTGAGGGTGGTGAAGATCTCCCCCAGGTAAGGGCAGCTCTCTTAATCCCAGTGATGGGCGAGAAGGGAGAGTGCTCCTGCAGGGCTGGGCACAGCCAAGGGCACTGTGATGGTGCCCACCAGCCCCTGAACAATGACCAGCCACCACCATGTCACCATGGCTGGTGCCTTCCAGCACAGCGGGTGCCTTGGGCTGGTAACAGAGATCCCCTATGCCAAAATTGATGATTTTAAACCCACTGTGCCTATTTTATCCTACAGTCAGAGCAGCTTTCTGGGGCAAAGACCACAGATCTCTTTCTGTGAGCAGGAGGAGGCAGGGTTCAAGGTGGATATGCAGTGGGCTCCCTATCAACTGCTGAGGGTGGTGGTGGGATGCCTGAAAGGATGGGACTCTTTTATGCAGGAAAAATAAATGGGCATTTTCTTTTTCTGCCCTCTGGGATGGAAAAGGATTTCATTCTCTTCTGAGGGACTACGTTTCTGCTGAAATCACAGAACTCCAGGATTTGGGGCTTTTAATACCAGATACTGAAAAATCTTTTAAATTAATGGATTTAGCGTGTTAGTATTGAAGCTGTCTGAGTGATACCATCTGGACCATGGAGACCATGATGGTCACCTGCAGTGCTCTGGAGGCAGCAGTGCCTGGGACCCTCCTGCACAGCTTGGCCAGCGCAGTGGGATTCAGCTCTGATGATGGGGGTCCATCTGAGGTGGCGTCTGGGTTCCGTTGTGGAAGAAGGGGAAGGATGGCAGCACATAGAGCTTCCCTAAGCTCATTTTACTGCTTGAGAGGTCCTGCGTGTCCTTGCTGGCCTCTGCCCCAGGTTCTGGAGCCATCCCAGGTGTCCTGGGCAACCTGAAGCGTCTCAGCTGGCACACAGTGCTGTCTTTTGGTACCTGAATCCTGCTCTGCACCAGTACAATGAGGAGTCTGGAGGGTGATCAAGGCTGCCCTGACAAGCCACCTGCATGGGCTCAGCTGTATCCCACCCCGGGCTCCTACATTTGTGTTTGCGTGGTCACCAGGGCTCCATCCTGACCACTGCAGGTGAGGGGTCTTCTAAGAGACAACACTGTTAACAAGCACTGGGGCACCACCATCTCTGCTGCCAAGGCTGCGGCTGGAAGTGCCCCAGCCCTTCTCCAGGTCTAACAGACCCCATCCTGCTACAGGCTCCAGCCTTCCTTTGAGCTCTGATGCCTCCAGCCCTGCAGGATGAGGCCCATAGCTCTGCTGGGGTGAGGGCTGGGAACGTCCCAGAGAAAAGAATTGCCCCACATTGCTCCCAGACTGCACCAAGGGCTGCCCCAGCTGCCTCCCCATCCTTGTGGGGCTGGCTGGGGACACTGTCCTGAGCTGGCTGGGCTGACCCAGGGGACCTGCAAGCACCACAGCACTGCTGTCTGCCATCGTGGCTGCAGCTCGAGGGGTGTGGTGGGACCATCCTGGGCAGGTCTACCTGCGGCAGCAGGTGGGACAGGGGCCCGGGGCGTCCCTCTGAGGGGTTGGCCGGGGAGAAAGGTCCCTGCTTAGCAATGCAGGAATGCAGGTCGGGCTGAATGCGGCGGAGGCGGGTCTGATCTGGTGCCCCACTAAGCCTCCATTCTTTCCCAGCCGGTGCATCTTGTATTCAGGCTGCCTGCTCCTAAGCAGAGCGTCTTTAATCCTTCCCTTGTCTCCTCCATTCCCTTTCAGGCCTTTGGCCAATGGGAAGGGGATGAGCAGCTCTCTGCAGGAAGGAAATTAAAAGCGAGGAGGAGGGTAGGGAGGAGGAGAGCGCGGGGAGGGGGACTTGGAAGGGGAGACAATCCTGGAGTGGAGATGCCAGTCATCGGGGTCTCAATAGCCCCATTCACCCTGCCCAGCCACACAGAAAATCAGGGTCACCAGGATCCATGCCCTGCCTGGAGACAACTGTTGCTTTATTCTTTTTAATTGCTGGAAAACGCAGAAAAGTTCACTTGTGTGTGTGGCTGGCTCCGGTGGGGGCTGCGCCGGGGGGCGCGGGCGGCGGAGGGGCGGGAGGGGCGGGGTAGAGCTCGACCCGCAGCGAGAGGGACACAAAAAGCCGATGCACGTGAGGGTGGAGGCTGCGACCCGGCGCGGCGGAGCAGCATCTGCACGGCCGGGCAGCCGAGCGGCGGCTCGGGCACTGGGCGAGCGCCGGGACAGGGACAGGGCGGCATCGCGCCCCGGGCATGCATGGGAAGAGTTCCCGGGGCTTTGGGGTGGAGGGACCGGGCAAGAAAGAGCCATGCAGACAGACACGTGTGGGCAGATGTGTCCCCACATCTCCGGGCATCTCCTGGCTGGAGACACAGACCGGGCAGCTCGGAGCACGCATGGGACACCCAGTGGCACACTGACACCCAACCCGAGGGTGCTGACACAGCTCCCAGATGGACACAGGGCTGTGCCATCTCCACTTTGAGATGCTGCTCCAAGTGCCACCCCAGTCAGGTGGAGGTTCTACCTCTGCTCCCGCACAGCCATCCACAGGGATGTCCCAGAGAACAGCTCTGCAGAACCAGCTACCCCCAGCTGCCCTCTCGCTCTGCCATCCATCCCTCTTGCCGTCCCATGTGCCCAGATGAGTCTGAGCACTGTTCTTGACACACAGGCCATCACGGACTTCTGCCACCCATTAGCAGCCCAGCAGTGCCACACCGGCAGCTTGGCAGCTGCCCTCCAGCTCTGATGGGTGGTGAGTGCCAAGGGACACACTGGGAGGGGACACGAGTTCCTGGGCCAAAGATGGACCCAGTCCCATCCTGCCTCCATCAGGGGCATCTCTGTGCACCCTCCCCCAGGCCTTCTGAGAGCCAGGGGTGATTTGGGCCTGTTGCAGCCTTCAGATTTGGGTTGCACTTCCCTCCATGGTCCAGCCTTGTTCCCCTTTGCTCTGCCTTTTGCTGAACACTCGACTTTCCTGTGTGAGGAGGATCAGAGGTGTGCTCCCAAGCACTCCATGACCCACAGGACACAAGGCAGTGTCTTCTTAAGTTTCCCTGATAACCATGTCCTCTTGCAAGTCATAGAACTCCAGAGTGGTTTGGGTGGGAAGGGACCTTAAAGCTCATCTTTTTTCTACCCCCTGCCATGGGCAGGGACACTTTCCACCACGCCAGGTTGCTCCAAGCCCCATCCAACCTGGCCTGGGACACTTCCAGGGATCCAGGGGCAGCCACAGCTGCTCTGGGCACCCTGTGCTAGGGCCTCCCCACCCTCACAGGGAACAATTTCTTCCTAATATCCAATATAAATCTCTCTTCCTTTACTTTAAAATAGTTGCCCCTTGTCCTATCACAATCTGCCCGTGTAAGAAGTCACTTTCCCTATCTTTTACAAGCCTCCTCTTAGTACAGCCTTCCGTGGTGCCCATCGCTGCCCGGGAAGGGGGCAGGGGCACTCAGGGAGGACCCCCGCAGGAAGGGGGGCTCAGGGAGACCCTCCAGCCTCCCACGACTGCGGCGGGGCCGGAGCGGGGCTGTCATTCCTTACCGCCGGCTGCCACCTAGTGATAGAGGGACCGGGGCAGCGGGGCTTTGCTGCGCCCGCTACGCTCCCCCGGAGAGAGCAGGCGGGGCGAGGAGGAGCGGGGCTACCGAAGACGTCTGTGCCGCAGCTCCGCGTCTGCCCCGCGCTCCCGGCACTCCGGGGTGCGGCAGAAGATCTGTCTGTGGACATGTCCGGGCTGTCTCTGCCAGGACCACCGCTGCCTCGCAGCCCCCGTGCCCGGGCAGCAGCACCCGCCGGTCCTTGTGCAAGGGTCCGTCAGCGACCGCGGGGAGTGGAGGGTTGAAAGTCCGGCTTTCTGCCAGTGTGCCGCCAGCTCTGTCCCTTCTCCACAAACACTGGGCCGTGGCCACCTGGAGAGGGGCTCCTGCCCTTTGCTCTGTTTGCAGTTTCCCTCGGGCTGTTTGGTTTCAGTTAATCATCCCACGAAGGCAAACACTGCTGGGAAGGACTGAGGATGGCCCAGCACTTCCCGCTCCTCCCGGCCCAGGGACCCTCGGCTGTGGGACGGGCCACACCCAGCCGGATCCTGGATGTTGGCCATCATCTTGGGACTGCCTGGAAGGGGTCCAAAAGGGGAGCAGGAAACTCGGGCTCTGTTCCTTATGGACACTGATTTGGCAGCCTGGGGTGAGCGCTGGGCACCCCTCAGTCCTCTCCTCACCACAGGGCCAGGCTGGTCCATCAGGGCTGGCGCTCTTTGTAGGATGACAGAGCAGGAATATGAATCAAATGTAGAATAAAGGAGATAGACAGCTGCTGGCCCCATGGTGCAGGAAGAGGTGAGAGTGAGGAGCTCAGCCTGGTGTGGCTGGGAGGGTGCTCATCTCCACTCCTGCACCCCACACAGCTCCCTGCAAATCCCTGCCACCGACAAGGGCAGTGGTGCTCCCCGGGCCGTACACCCCCCTCCCCCGGCAGCCCCCCCCCGCAGGCTGGCTGGCCCCGCTGGCCCTGGTCTGAAGGTCACAGTACTGCACAGTGGGGGCAGCGCAGAGTCCGGGATCCCACTGGAGTGCTGGGGCTCAGCAGCCACTCCGAAGCCACCAGCCATGATTATTTGGGGTCTCCTTTCCCTCCTCCTCTTCAGTGTGGCTAGCGGAACGCCCACCAGAGACCAGGATGAAGATATCCAAGTGCAGGAGAATTTTGAGGCTGAGCGGGTAATGGCAGCTTGTGGTCCCTTAATTCTGGGGGCAAAAGGGACGGGGTAAGCTTTCTTTCATTTTCCTCCAGAAAGAAGGGCAATAATGCCCATGCCCAGGCCAGGCTGTTCTGGACGGGCATTGGCAGCGTGGCACTCCCTGGGTGCCACTCAGGGGGTGCCAGCCTTTTGGGGTGGCCTCATCCTGGCAAACCCCAGTCAAGGTGTCTGCAGTCCGAGCACCAGGGCAGATGGGTCCCGTGGGATGTCTGTGGCTCAGTATGCAGGATTTCTGTGGGATGCAGGCTGCCTGGGAGATTCCCCACAACACACCTTGTCCCCTGCCAGGCTTCATACAGCCCTGCACGTGTGCCCAGGTCTGGGTCCCACTGGTATACATGAGGGAATGCCAGTCTGACACCTCCAGCCCTGCCTCATAGTCAGGGAACCAAGGAAAATCCTGCTCAGTGCTGATACACTTCCCAAATCCTGCAGCAGCTCTGGCCTCTCTACTCTGCATCATCACCTCCCAGTTTCTCCCTGGGTCAGGAACATTTCAGCTCTGCAGAAAACCAGGAGATGTCCCACCTTGGTGAGGAGGGCCCATGGTGGAGATGTCTCTCCCTTCTCCCTGCAGATGTACGGGAAGTGGTTCGATGTCGCCATCGGCACGACCTGCAAATGGATGAAGAACTACAAGGAGAAGTTCAGCATGGGCACGCTGATGTTGGGCCCTGGC
This sequence comes from Daphoenositta chrysoptera, assembly GCA_013397915.1. Lineage (NCBI taxonomy): Eukaryota > Metazoa > Chordata > Aves > Passeriformes > Daphoenositta > Daphoenositta chrysoptera. The sequence goes on along the minus strand of VZRO01006801.1, from coordinate 81,674 downwards.
CCCAGCGCCGACCAGATCAGCACTGCCAGCACCAGGCTGCGGTACGGGGCACTGCGGGATGGGCTTGAGCCTCCTCCAAAGCCACCCCACCCAGGGGTGCTCCCTCTCCCAGGGGCTGGGACACACATGGGGGTTACTTGCTCTGCCTGGCATCCAAGCCCTGAGGAGGAGATGGATTGGGCTCAAACACCCAATGCCTTGGGCAGGGCGGTTTCAGGGGTCCTGTGCCATGGCCTCAGTGCCCCAGACATGATTTTCATGCCATAACCAGCGAAAACAATTCCTCCAAGTAGCTGATTGTTTTCTTCCTCTCTCCAGGCAAGGTGACTGCACAAAAGTCTCAGGGGAGTACCAGAAAACCAGCACCCCTGGGAAATACACCTTCTACAACCCCAGTGAGTTGGGCTGAGGCATGGCTGGGAGATGGGGACCAGCTCTTGGGACAGCTGACAAAGGGGGAAGGGGCTCAGGAGAGCAGGGGCTCAGGAGAGCGGGGCTCAGAGGCCACTCCACAGTTTGGGTCATTTCCAGCTGAAGTACAGAGTAAAGCTGTGGGGAAAGGGCTGTTTGAGCACTGTCCCTGCACAGCCACAGGAGGGTGAGATGTTGCAGCAGGTTGCTCCTGTCCGCAGGGTCCCAGCTGGGGCAGGTTCCTACCAGGCACACTTCAGGAGTGTTAGTGGTGTTTCAGTTGTCCGCAGCTCTTGGTTTCCAATCCCCTCAGCTAAGAGGCTGATGAGCCCAAAGGAAGTCATGGCTGTATCTGAGTCTGCTTCCCAAAAATCATGTTTTTTTAATCAGATGCCTGATTTCAGCCCCCAGCTTTGGGGCTGGCCTATGCTGCTCCATCTTGCCGAGAGGGGCAGGAACGACATCCCTGTGTCTCTATCTCACCCAGAATGGGATGTGTCTATCCAGTCCTATGTGCTCCGTACCAACTATGAAGAATATGCTGTCATTCTGATGAAGAAGGAAAGCAGTTTTGGTCCAAGCACCACCCTGAAGCTGTATGGTATGTCTGGCAGTGGCACTTGAGGGCAAGCGGGCCCTGGGGTGGACCAGCACAGCTCAGAAACACCACCCAAGGGTCTCTCAGCTCCCTTGGCCTTGAGGGACCTGACCATGGGCTTTGGAAATGGTGGCTTAGACCAGCTCATCTTTGGCATGGCAGAGGTGGAGTCTCACAGCTGTCAAAAAACCATCCAGATGTGGAGCTTAGAGACATGGTTTAGGGTCGACATAGCAGTGCAGGGTCAGTGGTTGGGCTCCATCTTTGCTTCCCTGCTTGGATGTTGGGAAGGACCAGAGGCTCATATTGCACCTGCCTGCAGCCACCTGAGCCCGGTGGGTGCTTGAGGGCTGCACTCCCACACCAACCCTGCTCACAGCCCATTCTCTTCCCCAGGGAGGAGTCCGGAGCTGAGGGAGGACCTCATTGAGTCTTTCCATCAGCTGGCTCTGGAGATGGGCATCCCCAAAGACTCCATCTTCATCCTGGCCAACAGAGGTAACCTCCCATGGGGCATGCACCTCTCTCTGACAGAGCACCCCAGCTGCTCCTTCTTGGTCTGCCAAGCTGGGGAGATGGGGGATGGTCAGGAGGGACGGAGGAGAGCCAAATGCTTTGGTAGCATGGGATGAAAAGGAAATAAGGCCATGTATCAGTCAGGATTCCACCAGAGGAATCAGCTTCCAGTCAAAGGGGTCCGTGCTGGGCTGTCAGGTCAGTGCAACCACCATGCTGGGATGAGGGCATGGGACACTCATGACTGGTCCCAAGGCTGGGCGCTGCCAGCACCTGGGAGGCTCCTTGCTCAGTCTGGGGTTCAGAAGGGGCTAGCGTGATGGAGGGTGTGTGGGGGGGGAGGATTCTGGGGGGATCCAGGGGTGTGAGGATTTCAGGGAGATGGAGGAAGGTATGGGGATTTTAGGGTGGTGCTTCTGGGAGCAGGAGGTGGAAAGGGGAAAGAGGGGAAGAACATTGGGCAGAGATGGGAGGGTGTCCCCTTGCCCAGGGCCCTGCATGTGCACAGTGCTGGACTCACTGAGGTGAGCTTGTCAGGACACCTCTCCTCTCACACTGCTCATCTTCTCTCCTGCTCCTGGGCCAGGTGAATGTGTTCCTCAGGAGACTGAAAACGCTCCCCAGGTGAGTGCGCCAGCTGGGACCTTCTGAAGTGGATCAAGGCCAGAGACATCCCTTCCAAGCCAAACTCACTGGAGATTGGGTGTCCAGGGAGACAGCTCCATGGGCAGGACATGTTGTTTGGGCAGTGGCTCCACACACCATGGAGGCACATCCCCAGCATGGGGCATGACTGGGGTACTTTGGGTGTCTTCACCCACAACCTGGGATTGTGGACCCCACCCTGGAAGAGTACAGGCCTGGGAAGATCATGAGGTGTGGAGGCATCACATCCTGCAGCCCCAAGATCAGTGAGTGCAGACATACTGGGAACACAGAGGAGGGCTTCAGCCTGAGGTGCCCCTGACACAGCCCACTGTGGGGGCAGTGGGGTGGGCAGCAGATATTGCAGGCAGGGACTGATGGCAGCTCTGTGCTTCCTTACTGGTGCAGAGGGCACGGAGAGCAGTCCTGCCCCTGGAGGAGGGCTCAGCCGCAGGACCCCTGCCCACTTACATCGGCAATAAGGAAGGTAGGTCCCAGGGGAGGGGGCTGCATCGGGCCCCCCTGCCCCACACTCCCGTTTGCCTGTGACCCTTGGTGTGCTGGTCCACAGACTCATGCCGGCTGAGCCAGGACCCTGGGCCCTGCAGCGGGATGCTCTCTCGCTTTTTCTACAACTCCTCCTCCATGGCCTGTGAAACCTTCCTCTACGGAGGCTGTCTGGGCAACGGCAACAACTTCTACTCGGAAAAGGAGTGCCTGCAGGCGTGCCGGACCGAGGGTGAGGATCCTGGCTGGTCCTGGAGATGTCTTTGCTGAGGCATCACAAGGGATCTGATCATTGCCTTGAATGCCACATGTCCGGCATCCATGTGGGAGGTGTGGGGGTCCCCGGACCTTCCGCCTCACACAGCTCCTGTCCCTGCAGCTGCCTGCAGGCTGCCCATTGTCCCGGGTCCCTGCCAGGCCCTGGTGACACGCTGGGCCTTCGATGCAGCCCAGGGCAAGTGCATCACCTTCAGCTATGGGGGCTGCAAGGGCAACGGGAACCAGTTCTACTCAGAGAAGGAGTGCAAGGAGTACTGCGGGGCTCCTCAGCTGGCAGGTACTCCCCCTGCTCCCCCACCCCAGGGCAGCAGCGTGCACCACCTCCTGTCCTGCACTGGGTCTGCCTGGGGTAGGGACAGGGCTGTCCTGATTCTGGATGGCTGTTCTGACTCTGGATGGATCCAGGATGGGTCCGTCATGGGCCTGGGATGGGTTTGTCATGGGTTCAGGATCAGTCTGGCTCTGAAATGGCTCTGGACTGGTTTTGTGCTCTGCCTGGGCTGGGTCAGTCTGGGTCAGGATGGATCCAGGATGCATGTGTCCATGGGCTGGGATGGGTTTGTCATGGGTCTGTGATGGGAGCGGGACTGTTTTGTGCTGTGCCTAGGAGGGATCTGTCCTGTGTGGGGAATATGGCCATTAACCCACAGACAGTATGGCACAGTGGGGCTGGGCATGCTGCAGACATGCTGAGGCCATGACTGAACTTCAGCGTGGTCTTGATGAAAGGGGGAACATCCCCAAGCAGGTCGGGGTGCAGTGGGGAGCAGTGGAGGTGACAGTCCCTGGGCTGAAAGATTTGGGGGTGTGGGAACCCTGACTAAAACTAAGGACCAACCCAGAGTCCCTGCCAGGGATGTGACACCTGCCAGGCACCCCAGCTCCAGCCAGTGCAGGGGTTTCCATACTGAACCTCCGTGGGAGACACAACTCAGCCCTCAGGGGAAGTGATGACCAGGTTGTTAAGAGTGTGGCAGAGGAAACCTTCCTGCTGGGAGGGGTGACTGAGGTGTCTTCCACCATATCCAGCCCTGGGCAAGCCTGCTGCCAGGAGGGCAGGAGGTGGGGACTTGGCCTGACCCCACGGATGGGAGATGGAGCCCGTCTTACGGCAGAACCCATCTTTTATAATCCCTGCCAGCAAGATAAAGTACATTAATGCCACCATGGTGGGTGGTGGACACAATGTGCAGGACAGCGTGGGTGTGCACGGGTGGTCCAGACTGCTGCCCTCATCCATCACTGCAGGCAGGGACAAAGTGGGAAGCAGCATGCATCGTCTGTGACTGCAGGGTGATGAGGGGCCTGGGGTCTGTCCATCACCTGCTGTGTCTCTCCACTTGCAGAGGATGAGGAGTTTCTGCACCTCTCAAACTGATGCAGGCAGAGGATGGAGGGGCGGGCTCCCAGCACCGGGGTCCTGTAGGACAGTGCTGGCAGCTGTGGCAGCACGGGAGATGCCTCCAGCAGTAAATGTCTCTAATGTGACCAAAGAGCCCAGTGTCAATCCTCAGGCCGGTGGGGAGCAGGGTGGGGGGCGCAGGAGGCACTGTGGGGTCCTCTCTGGCGTCGCTGGTGGGGTGTCCCCACCTCTGTGGGGTCACTGGGCTCTACCCACTGCGTCTCTGACCCTTCCTCAGGCCGCTGCCTACGCAGGGCCGGGGGGCACCAAGAGGCGCAGGGGGTCCCGCTGGATGGGGTCCAGCCCCATTTCCCAGGGGATGGCGGTGGGCTGCCGGGAAGGGGACAGCAAGGGAGGGAACAAGTGTCCACTCCTCCCCAAAGGTGAATGACTGCAGCTGCTCCGGGTCACTGTGGGAGAGGGGAGAGCCGTGTGTGGCCGAGCTGGGGGCACGGGCATGGGGCAGTCACGGGGGTTATATGGGGGTAGCAGCATGGGATCACGGGGCGTCGGAGAGGACCCTGAGGGGTCACGGAACAGAGTTACAGGGTTATGAGGGTCACGGGAAAATGGGGCTGGCACAGGAGCGGGCGACACGGGTTATGGGAGTCCCAGGGGATATAGGGGTCCCAGGGAGGTGTTTTGGGGGTGGTCCCAGGGGTGCTGCGGTGGCCTCGTGAGGGG
>VZRO01006801.1:18123-76024 GCA_013397915.1 Daphoenositta chrysoptera | reverse complement strand
CAGCCCGGGGGGAGGCGGGCGGCGCCGTCTGGGGCCCGTGGGGTGCCCGGGGACCGCAGAGGGGCTGGGAACGCGTGTGCTTTCCGTGTGCGCGTTGGTGCTTTTACCCGTATTCGCTCAAAGCCACGTTTGGAGTTAAATGTTAGAGCTCGTGGGAGGAGTGAGGGATGGGAAACTTCTCTTTCGGCGCAGGACTCGGGACCCGCGGTGCAGCAGCGTCCCTAAGCGCTGCGTGCCGCGTGTGGCACAGGAGAGAGCGCCTGGTACATCAGTTTGTGTCAGTTCAAGCATCAAGAGGGTAACTCCCTTGAGTGCGTGGGTGACCTTCCCTGCAGCCCAGGATAATGGTGTTTATAATTAAGCTCTAGTGGTTGTATGATAAGAGTCTATGAAAAAGTTCAGTCCTTCCAGGCTTTAATAAAAGGTGGCCAGTGAATACCTCTGTGTGCCCTTGGTACATCATCTCATCGTGACTGTCTTTTTTGCAACTGATACATTTGCTCTTTTCTCGGGGAACGCTTTCAAAATTCTTTTCCTTTCAGTGTTGAGGCTTTGGGCTGCATTTTTCCCTTGGAGCTCAGTAAAGGTGATTTGTAATACAGTGTTTCAGGAGGGCACTGCAAGTATGTGAAATATGTCCCAAAGTAACAATTGTGAGACAGGGACAGCAGTTATGTCATTCCTGCTGAAAAGAGAGCTGGTTCCAGAGAGCGCTGCAAGCACCAGCTCGTCTGTGTGGATCCAGGCAGGCAGGGGAGGCAGATTGCAGAAGGCTGAGAGATTGGCAGGTGGGAAAAAGACTGATTTGTAAACGTGGCAATGGCTAATTTCTGTGAAGGCACATGTGTCAAAGAAATAGAGCTTCTGTTGGATCTTGGTCTGAAACAGAATGTGATGGAGAAGTTAGCACTTTGGGTGTTGGGGCATTTTTTTCTTTGTGTAATGTTATGGTTGTTGGCTGTGCTTTGGGACTGAGGTTTCAAAGTGCTCTGCTTTACTAGAGAAGCATTTGGTGCCTTTATCCATAGCACATCTGCAGATATGCTGGTGCTGTTTAAGTTATAAAATTAGTCTTAGCAAGCAGTCCTGGATGTGAACAGCAGCAGTGTGATTGTTGAGACTGGATTTCCAGTGAAAGATGGGGTGAGGGTGAAAGTGCAGCCTTGGAACACAGCACTGCATCCTTAAACACGTACCTGGGGATCTGCTGGTCTCAGACTGGTTTGTGCAGAGGCTTCGTGTGGCCACAGCCCAGAAGACCTGCGTGCTGTACTGGCAGCTGAGTGCCAGAGATCAGGTAGCTAATGCCAGCTTGTGAATTATGTAAGAGCCAGGAGCTGACTTCTGAGACAGGGGAGGTTTGTGCTGCAGGCAGAAGGGATCAGCTGTATCCTGCTGGCACAGGATGGGACCAGCTGTGCTCCGTGGTGACTGCATCGTGCCAGACCTGTGGATCGTACCTGCCTGCCGCTCGTGCAAGGCCAAAAATGCCAACTGTAGCTTTGCTGCTTTTTGTCTCATTACTGAAAGCCTCAGGAAAGATTTTTAAGCTCTGTCTTACCAGGATTTGTGTTCTAGTTACTGCTGAAATGAAACTGCAGCTTTCTGTCACTGCCTTAAGGCAAGCTTTCCAATCTCCATAGTAACTCTAGATGGCATCACTGTTATATAATATTTATAGGAGATACAGGCTGGCTTACGAAAGGGCTTCCAGGTACCCCCTGTAGCCATGGCACGGGGTAGTTGGGGAACATTCCAGCATGGTGAGGTGGTCTCAGCTGAAGGTGGGCTGTGAAGGAATGTCATTACAAGGGCCATTGCTCAGGAAGGGCAGAACTGCAAATCCTGTGCATTGACAATTCTTCTTTCTTGGCAAATCCCTGACATTCAGCAGAGAAGTGCAGAATGTGATTTGGAGCCACTGTTAGCACACACAGATCTTTACAACTCCTCTGTTTCCCTGAAACTGGCTAAACCTAAACCAAAGGGTGCTGGGATTTGTTTTACAGAAATGTTTCTTTGCTGCGTAGACCACTACAAATCCTGAATGAAGCCTTTTTCCTTCCCAGAAATGTGTTTAGTGTGCTGAGAATACCTTGGTTTGTTCACTGATAAAGCAGGCTGGGACACAGACCTTGTACCTGGCTCTGGCTGCCTCTCTGGGCTCAGACCAGCAGAGTAGCCCCTGCTGTGCCAGCCCTACTGCTCTCAGGTACATACAGACAGCCCCGTATTTGAGGTGATGCTGAAGGCTGTGAGGAGTTTTAATGGCACTGACAGTTACAGACCCTGCGTAGAATAGAGCACTAAGTTGAACCCAAATGATTTGTTTTGATGGTCCCTCTCCCACACAGACAGGTTTTCAAAAGGAAGAGCATTGCAGGGTGGGGAAGATTTAGGTTTCTAATGAAATGATGAGAGCAGAGACCAGTACCAGCCTTTGGCAGCAATCATGTCCTTTGCTTGGGACATCCTATTGTAAAACAAAAGCATTTCCATACTGCATTCCATCACACACACTCTACCATCTGCATGGAGCTGCTATGGTTTGCATCCAGTTAACACCAGTTTCCTGAACACTCAGAAAGCACAGAGCAGAAAATGACGTGGGTCTGTGCCCTGTATGTCATGGCTGGAATGTTTATAAGGGATCATGTTTCCAAGGGTGGGGGACCAGTCTTTGTGAAGACTTGCTCTTGTTTTCCTGCTTGGGAGACCCTGGATCAGGTGTGCTGTGTGGCTGTTCCCAGGGCTGCGCTGGCCCTGTGAGGGAGCATGGCAAGAGCAAGTAGGAGGAAGTGGCTCTCAAGCCTTTGGCAGCAGTGCTTGTTTGAACAAATTACAAGAGCAGTTGCAGAACGTAATTAGCACCAGGGTACTCATACGTGACCATTTATGTAAGGCAGTGATGGGCAAACAATGGTTCTGGCTGTGTGTTCCCTGGGATTTGCTGATCAGAGACAGGAACAAAACACATGGAGGTGCCAAATTTTCATCCATTCTATTCCCCAGGAACCCCTGCTCTGGGCTTTACACACTGCATCCAGTGTGCCACTTGACAAACCCCACTGCTGTGAGTGCCTGGAGCATAGGCTGAACAGTCACCAGTGCTGGTATACCAAAGGCAGTCGCTCCAAGAATTCCCCCCACTCCCTCTCCTTATTACTTTTTCTGCCTAACATATTCCTTGAAAGACCAAAACTTAACTAATACCATGTATCTTTTTAGTAAGCATTATAGTCCTTACTTCTTTTATATTGCTTTAGAGTCGTAGTTCCCAGACTCGTATTTTTCATTCAGCACAACTCCCAAAATAAAGGCTTCTCCTCTTCCGGTCACTTCTCACCTTCTCTTGTTTTCTCCTATGGCTGACACAGGTGTTTGTGCAACATGTGCCAGCCCTACTTTGCGTGCTGCTGGCCTGTGTCTGTGGGAAGTGTGCCTGGGGGGCTCTGCAGAGCAGGTGGTGCTGCTTTTGGCAGCAGAACAAGCTCAAAGCATTTCAGTTGAAGTCCCAAAGACCTTAATGAGGGTAAGGTTATGACCCTCTCCATGGGATTATTAGTTTGTGGATCTTTGCTGCAGAGTCCTGGAGGAATATGGGCAAAACTGGGAATTCCTGATTTCTAGTTCTGAGTTGGTCTCAGACCTGTTCTCTGGGCCTGTATCATCACTGCTCTGCTTCCATCTCCCCATCTGGAGAATGGAAATCCCTCTGGTTTTCCTGATGCAATGACAAGTGCAATGAAGTGATTTGTTTAGCTTTTTCCTTGCCTCTTAATCTATTCCTCATCCCTACCCTTCTTCCCACAGATAGTTCTCCTGTCTTTGCTACAAACCTCTGGCTGTTTGTAGTAAGTACTGATTTCACTTCAAATCAAAATAAGGCAACAGTTTTACTTGACAGCATTAACCTCGCCTATAATTACTGTTACTCTTTCCAGCCCAGGCCTGTGGTGCACCAGCCTGGCTATGCATTGGAAGCTCACCCAGCTCTTCCTGCCTTGCAGGTGCCTGTCACTGAGTACACCTGCCCCAGCTAAAGTCCCCAATACACTTTGCTTTGCTAAAAGCGATTTGTGTCACCTGCCTTCTTCCTGTTCTGTTTTTAAAGACTTTTACTTTCTTCAGGAAAAGAGTCAGTGAGAACTTGTGCACTATGTAGGAGAAGAGAGATCCTAATGGAGAGTGCTGGTGCTGAACGGGGCCCTTGGACCTGCTCAGATTGAGCTCGTGGTGCCACAAGCACCTTGCACTGATCTAAACGTGAGATGATCAGGGCTGGGGGGGATTCTCTTGCACTCCAACCATGCCTCCCATGTGCTGCTCATGCTGCTCATTCATCTGGGCACTGGAGCTAGAGAAGAAAACTGAAAATGGATAATTTTGAGTTTATTTCTCAGCCAGTTCAGTTTCTTGATCCAGCTCAATGTTTAAGTGCATAAAAAATGGTGTTGGCATGAGGAAAGTCCTGGGGGAAGTAAGACTGTCCGTTCTGGGGAGAGCTCACAACCACATCATCTAGCAGTGATCCTGAAAGTGCACCTTTAGAGTAGCCTAACTATTTAAGGAAGGGTCTATTTGCCTGTTAAATCTCACTGTTTTAGTATCTCATGCTGCATTCCGGGGTGGGGGGGGGGAGGCTATGAATTCAAACATTTTAGGCCAGGCAGTGAGAGCATTTGGAAAGGTTTGGGTTTGAAATGGAGTCTCATTCTGCCTATGCCATGGACCTGCTTCATGATTCCAAAAAATCAAAGGGGTGTTCTATCGATTGTTTTACCATCTGTAAGTAGGAAACAATCACACATAAGGTGACAGGAAATGCAGGAACTGGTTTGTTGTGTCTGCAGAGATGCTCTGGGTCCTTTAAATGAAGTCAGCCTGTAAATAAATGTGTTCATTTTTGCCTTTATTATCATGGTGTGGTGTTAATAAGTAATTTTGAAAAAGAATAAACAGCTCTGAAAAAGAATAAACCTCTGTGTACAACAACAAAGGCACAGTGAACTGCAGCACTAGACAGAACTCCTCCACAGACTTTGTGTATGTTTTATCTTCAAGACGACCTCTTCAGCTCTTCTCTGAAATGCCTGCAGCAGCTCCTGAACTGCAGCAGAAGGCAACCTTCTGTCTCAGATCTCCTTGCCCAAATGATAATGCACAACCTAGTGCTAATCACCTGACTGCCATTAGGTGTCTGTGAGGTGGCTCATCTTCCAGGGGATCATAGCTCCAAGTCAAAACACTAGAATAAAAATTCAGTTTAGTTCGGCTTATGTTTTCCAGTAGCCGTGCGGTTGTCAGTAAAAACAAAGATGGCATTTAAAAAAAAATTTCCACAATGTAACAGAAAATTTAGAAAATAAGAGGTAGTGTTTTCAGAAAGAACAAGATAACATTTGAATTGACTCTGGAAAGTTCATTGTATTAATTGCTACAATTTTTTCTATTTTGGACACTTGCTTTCCTTGGAAGAGTTTGAATGACTTTCTGTCTAAACTGAAGCAACCAACACAAGGGCCTGGTGACAGGAGGTTGTAGCCAGGTGAGGGTCAATCCTCTACAAAGTAACAGGAGGGGAAACAACCTCAAGCTACGCATGGGTAGGTTTAGATTGGCTATTAGGGAAAATTTCTTCGCAGAAAGGGCTGTCCAGCCCTGGCACAGGCTGCTCAGGGCAGTGGTGGAGTCCCCACCCCTGGAGGGATTTAAAAACCATGTGGATGTGGCACCTGGGGACATGGTTTACTGGTGGCCTTGGTAATGCTGAAGGAATGTGGGAATAGTTGATCTTAAAGGTCTTTTCCAACCTAAATCATTCTGTGATTCTATCCTCTCAAGGCATGAGAAGTGTTTAAGGAGAAAGGGAAAGGATAGAGGAGGTAACAGAAGGAAAAGCCTGGCAGAAAAGGCCGGCAAGGGAATAGGGTATGGCAAAGTAGGAGTGAGGGCCAGGGAGAGGTAGAGAAGGCAGGAGGATAGGAGGATGTTGCAAATGGGTGATCTAGATCACTTAAAGAATGAGCAGCAGCTCAGTACGAGCAAAAGTGCTCTAAATATGATACTGTTCATTGACAAAGGTCGATGGCAAAGTTTGCTCTGTTACTGACCACATGCACCAACCACCCCAAGGAAAATGAAGTTAGAATTGGGGTGGAACGAGTGACACAGAGACCCTCCTGTTGGGTTATGAGGCTCAGAGGGGACCCCCTTTCTAAACTCCTGATGGAGCTTAGGTGCATCTCGGTCCAATCTTAGTCTCAGACTTGGACTTGGACAGTTTATGTCTAATGGGATTATCTATACAGAGTTTATAATAATTAATACTGAGTATCAATTTCATTAGTATTAACTCCACATCCCATCAGTCCCTTACTGAGGATTTGTTGGGCAAGGAGGGATGTCTTATTCCCAGGTAAGGGACCTCAGACCTAGAGAGGTGTCCCAGTGGAAGGGGAGACTCCCTGCCAGACAGTCCAGCCACAGTTTAGAAAGAGCTTGGATTAGACTGCTGATCTGTCAGGGGTCAAAGGTCTCTGCCTCAAGGAGAAGCTTAAGAGGTCTCAGCTTCAGGGGAAGTCCCCACCATGCAGCCGCACCGCCAGGCACAGAGAGCTCGGGGGAGGCTCACTCCGGCTGTCATATTGATGGGATGGCATGGGGGCTCACAGTCTGATTGCATTCCATGGGCAGGGTGTGCGGGAGATTCCTTGTGCTCACATCTTCCTTTGTTCCTTGATAAACGAGTCTTGGAAAAGCCACCTGTATTCTGGTATTAATCAATGATTGATGTGGTGTTCCAAGCTCATGTGCACCGATGCTGGCTGTGTCACTGCTCCTCTCTGTCTTTCCTAGAGGAATTCTTGGTCCACCTATGGCTCAGGCCTTTGCTTCCTTTAAGCCTGAACCAAACTGCTGCTGGTTTGCTTCAGGGGTCAAGTGTGTCCATCACAGAGCAGAGGCTCAGCTGGTTGGAGCTGTGCACATTCTGAAGATTCAACCTTGCTGTTGGTTCTTTCTGCTGAGCTGGTGTGAGTTACTGAATAAACACTGATTTAAATGACTGAGGCTCATGTTTTCTAATGAACCCCATCGTGCCTGTGTAGTATGAGTGGACTAACTACATCTGAACAACGTTTGCAAAAAGTTAACATGCTTTTCACAGCACTCTTCAGGTTGTGTTTAATCACCTTATTTGTCTGCTTGTTCTTTTCTCCAGTGAAAATTGTCATCCGAGGGGACAGGAACACTGGGAAAACCACACTCTGGCACCGACTGCAGGGAAAGAAATTTATTGAGGAATATATTCCAACTCAGGAGATCCAAGTCACCAGCATCCACTGGAATTACAAAAGTAAGATGGAAGAGGATGGAGGGAGTGACAGTCATGGGACAGTGCCTTGGGGGAAGAAATTGCACCGCAGCCTCATTTGCTTCTTTCTTCTCTGTCTGCTTGGGAGACAAAATGCTCTCTCATCACTCTTTTTAATTTATTATTCATAGTTTCTTAGTCATGTTTTTAATTTTGTTAGAAGCTCTATATTATAAGTGCTAAAGAATATGTCTGTGGAAGCCACAATTCAAGGAAAGTGTGTAATAGAAGGTCTAAAGTATTTGAAATATTTGTAATATGCTTGACATGTTAATGAAGGGGGGTTATTTTATAAATCTGTCTCTGAGGCCCACTCTGCTTTGGGTGTTACTGTGTTGCCTAGAAGTGGATACATGGTGAAAACTTATGAAAATATAAAGAGCATCTGATAAATGGGGAAGATGATGTTTCAAAAATTATTGTAGTACTATTAGCTCTAGGCTGATGTACTGAAGCACAGAAGTGGCAGTACCTTTTTTAAGTTCTTGCTGAAGTCTGAGTGATCAGATATGGTTTTTAATTTTTATTTTCCCGCTTGCAAGCATCTGTGAAAGCCCTGCATCCCACCTGGGGAAGATACTGCAGGCACTGAAGTTGCAAAAGGCTGTCATTCAAGAGTGCATTAAGTCTAGCTTTCAGGTTGCTGATCAAGAATGCCTCAGCCTTGTAGGATGAACTGATTCAATATGAATGTGCTCTGTAAGGCTGAGTATGCTGCACAAAAAAGGTCAGCAGTTGTTTGTCATTATCAGACACTGTCCATCTGCCTCACTCTGATCTTCTGTTGAATCAGGTACTGCCCAGCTGTCCCAGCTGGGAGAATACCCTGTGCAGTGGGGTGAGCCCCAAATTGAGTGCTGTGTATGATTCACCACCAGATTTGTATTGCCAGGTGATACCACGATGTCCAAGTCTCGTGATAATGCTCACAAAGCCACAGGATGTGTTCACCAGCAGATCTGCTGTGGCCACACATTGGTGTTTCCCATCTGCAGCCAAACCTCTGGCATGGGGTACTGTAGCTGTGGCATCCTTCCCCTCACTCCTCTTCCTCTCGCTCAGGATATCAGCACATCAGTTACTGAGGCACGAACACAGAGCTTACAAGTTGGATGATGGAAACCATCTCCAAAATCAAATTTCAATGCTTCAGCCTAAACAGACTTAGATCAGTGTAAGAAATAAAATTCCTCTTTCCTAGATATCAAAGTGTAAAGAATGCACTGAGTGTTATTTGTGGGTTTCTGCAGTATCATGGGTTAAAGCATCAGAGTTGGGTTTCTTCTCTGATGGGCGCAGGTAACACAACACTTGAGGTAGATACAGCCTGGGAGTCTGGAATTTATTCTAGGAGGCTTATCCATATCTAACTGTATCCATGAACAAGTACAAAATGTGTACATGCAAAAAGGTGTTTGGAGGAAGTAATCTCACCTGTGTCTGTATTTCTTTTCCTGAGCTGAGGCTGAGGCACTGCTTTTTCAACACTGATGCAATCCTGGGGTAGAAAACACCTGCACCTGAGGCTGGCTTTGTTGTGTGCTGAGACCCACAGGTGTATAGGTTATTTCTAGGACCCACTTCTAACCTTGGTGTGCTGTAGAGCTCCCTGGCCAGAGCTGACAGCAGTGTGTACACATGCTGATGGACTTTTCTCAGGGTGAAGTGTTGCTGACCTTGTCAAACTACCTACAAGGCTGTGCCTGAAATTGTGCCTTTCATTTGTGTTTCTTTTACATTGTAAAACACCATACTATTGTCTTAGTAATAATTTCCACTAATATAGGAAATTTTCCATTGACTTTCTTAAAATATATTTCAAAAAGTAACCCTCATTTTAAAGACATTGTAAAGTCTGTTTCCTGCTGTGAGAAGTTTCCATCTAAGATTGGTGATGTGGGCCCTCAGACTACTTGGTTCAGGTCTAAATCCTGCCCTGTTGGCCAAGTTAATCTGTAGAGGAAAAATAAAGTTTGTTTTTCCTCTGTTCATGCTCTCAAGCTACCTTGAATAAACATTATGAGGTAGTTGGCGGCAAATATTTACAGATGTTAATTAAATCACTGTCAAATATTGAAGGATTCTTACATTGCCTGGTCATAGAAGAATTCCATTTTAGATGCAAAATGTAGCACCTTCAAAAAATTTATACTGGAGGAATCAATAAAGGTAGGAGAATTTGAGTTACTTCCTATTCAGAATGAACAAAGTTGCTTCTCTGTGCCAGTTGTAATGGGAGTTTGTAGTTTTTGTGTCCATGTAAGGAATTGCCATTCCTTACTCTAAGGAACACTTTTTTGGATTATACTAGTCACCAATTTTATTCTCTGTTTGGCAGCCTCAGAAAGGGAGTCTGAAATAAAAATTGACAAATAGTTGTGCACAGATTCTTTGAATGCCTGAGGGGTGGGCGTGAGGGATGGCAGAGTTGCTTTGCACTGTAGGATTTGTGATCCAGAGCATGTGAAGTGAATCCTGTCATTGAATGAGGGTAAAAAAATGTCTGAGGCCCTGTGAGTTCCTGGTGATGAACTCACCCACAATATGATGGTTCTTATTTTTAAATGAGCTTTCTTGCAATTGGAGCCTTTTCATAGCTCTCCGTCATTTTGTGGGAGAGCAGTGTTCAGTGTGCCACTGGCCATGGCGTATCTGGTCAAATAGCAGCTCAGGACAGATCTTTGGAGTGCTTTGATCCGTGGTTTGTGCTAATCCAAGCTAGGGAGTTGCAAGGATAAATTGGCGTTCTTTTTGCTGCCACAGAGCTGCTTTGGGTGAGATGCTGCTGGGTATGAGTCACACACCAAAGCCAACACAGCAGCACTAAAGCAATTATGCTCTTGCGTGATCAGGATAATCAGGAATGACACTAGTCATGAAAGGGAAGAACTTCCTGGCTGCGAGCTAGCAGGAGCATGTGGAAATATGCTTTTCCTGCGTCTCGTGCAGTTGTTTTTTTTGAGAAATTCTGCCCTTCCCCTCAGCCAGAAGGGTGTAAAGCAGGTCTGTGGGGTTAGGGGGTCCAGCCTGGGACTGCGGCTGCTCAGCAGGGTGTCTGTTCTGTGGGAATCACTCAGCAAGCCAACACATCCTAACTGAGCGTGTGTTTGGCTGCTGGGAAGGAGGTGGAGAGCTCAGAAGCAAAGTGCCAGTGCTAGGCCCTGGGTCACCCCAAGGGCTCACTTCTCTGAACTGTTAGTCCTGATGTGCTGCTTCACATGACACTTCTGGAAAGAACAGGCAGCCTCCTGGGCTCCTCCTGAGCCCATGCAAAACTTGGGGAAGGCAAATACCTCCTAACATCTTGCAGCAAGCCTTGATTGTGGGAAGTGGACACAGTAGCTGATCTGTGTCCCAGCACATGCAGCGGCACAGGGAGAGCTCCTGCAGTGCCAGTGCCTGGGGAAGGAGGTGGCTCAGCTGGGTGAGTGATTCATAGGTTGGACTTTACCCTACCTGATTTGATTATCTATAGAAATATTCAAGGACTGAGTTAATTAGTGGAATGTAGTGGTTTGAGCAGAAGTTTTTGGGCTGCAGGTGCTGTACTCCTGTGTGCTTTCAGTCCTGCCAGACACTGCCTGGGCTGACCCAGGGGGAGTCTCCTGTTCATCCAGTGTCCCCTGCCCAGCTGGCACATGGGAAGATAAGCAGGAATTACTGTGAGGAAAACAGAGGCTGATTTTGCTTCATGCATAAATGTGAGAAAGGGTCTTTCTCCAGAAGCAAAGGATCAGAGTTTTCCTTTATTCATAATCTGTCTGTACAATATTTTGCAACATTTAATTAAGCCGAGAGTGAGTTCTGGATAGAAAATGCTTCCTGGTTTGATAATGACACTTAGATGAACTCTCATGCCATCCTATGAATATTATTTTCTACTCTGAGGCATTGTCCTCCTATTCCAGCTTTATGTTCAGAGCTGCTCCAAGTACAAGCTTTTGCTTCAAGGCCTGTAGCATTTCCAAAAAGCAGCTGTTTCTTGGAACAACTTCCTGAAAATCAACTACTTATTTGGATTCCATAGAAACATTGAACCAGAGGTGCTCATCCTTCATGCCACCCAAAAGTGAAGTGGCTACCTGTGGGTACCAGCAATCACTGGAGTTAGAATTCTGCATGTCTTGCTTCAGATTTTAGCAACTCAAATAGATGTTGCTGGTTATAATTTATTGATGCTGCAGCTCGATGGGAAGCAAAATTGCTAGTGAGACCTTATTTTTCACAAAATGCACCTGGAAATGTGCAGAGAAAATGGGTTTCTGTAGCTGCAGGGCTGTCTGCACTGGCTGTCACGTTTACGTGGAAATGTCATGAGTAAGGTTGATCTTAAATGTGTGTATTCTTTTTTCCAGTTGAATGCCTTGTTTATAAACCAGACTTTATCCTCAAAATTAGATTCTTATCTTTTTTGAAAGGCTTTGTAAACCTCTTTCCATTATGAAAAGAATCCACACAAAATATTTATAACATGCTTCAAACCTGACATGAACCTGCAAGGAAATCCAGCCATAACTTATGTGACTAAGAGTATTTACAAAGTTCTTTAGATAGCATGGTTTTGATGGACAGCTGGGACCCTCATCAGCTCACGGCCTTCTTGTTGTGGTTGGGTTTTCTTGTTGCACAGAATTTGCTTTTCTTTTGACATTCCTATGCTTTGACATTCCTCCATGTTGGCTTTGGATTGGGTTCTCTGAGTGATGGGTGTTTTACTGAAACCTTCTAACCCTTTGTGTTCTATTGTGCTTCCAGCCACTGATGACATTGTGAAAGTTGAAGTCTGGGATGTAGTTGACAAAGGTAAGATTTATAACTTCCTTTATAATGGAGATTCATTGTCCTTTCTCAATTTTAATTATAAACTTACATGGAATTCAGAAATACCTGCTTATTTCTGCTTTAAAAAAAATCTGTATTTAATATATCAATTCCTGAAAGAATAAGGAAAGGAGAGGTAAGTCTCCTATGCTAGAACTCATTATCTGGAATCTAAACTTCAGATCTAACCCGGTATTCCATGTGCTCATGACAGATGAAGTGCCTGCTGCTCTGTGCATTCCGATTCTCTGAGCTTTAGAATAAACTTCACCTTCTCCCCGTTATAGTTTCCTGTATGGTTAGACAGGTTCTGAGTTCTTTGTTCTAGTTATAAAAGTTCTTGTTGAGCTGTTTTTGTGAAGGCATTCTGTTGTTAAATTGGTAAAACTGTAGCTGCAGTGGGTAATGTGTGCAGGGGGGAAGGATGAAAGAGAAGCCAATTACTGAAATTCACTAGGACAGAAAATGCAGTATGTGCGTTCCAAAACCTTTTCTAAATGCTTAGCCAAGGAAAATTTTATGATATATAAATACATTTTTCATTAGTTTTCATTAGGTTTTGTCAGAGTATAAACTTCTGTTTTATAAAGGGCAAAACCAAACCCCAAAACATCTGTGAAGACACAGTCTGGATGCAGTGCAAACTGGGAGGCAGTGGGATCTGTTCCTGGAAGGGGGGGTTGGGGTTCAGATGTAAATCCCAACAGCCCATTCTGTAGCCCCGAATGCAGATGTTGTTTGGCTTCTAAGAGGCATTTAGTACCAGCCAGGCTCCTGGTTTAGTGTGTGAGTACGGTCAGGAAAGCAGCTGTACAGGTGAGCAGCTCTTGCTCTGTGAGTTATGCCCCTTGTTTGGTGTCTCTGTCTGTCAAGTTTCTTGACCACAGTCATTGAAACTCAAACTTTAATGGTTTGTCTGGTGCTGCCTTTCCTGAAGCCTTGGCTGGAATCTGTGCTCTCAGACATTCCTCAGCAGAATGGCATCTCAGAGGCACCACCTGTGCAACTTACACTTGTGTTACACCAAAAACTAAGAGAAAAAGTACAATAGGGAGTGGGAAAAGGAGAAATGTCATTTTTCATGTTAGCTGAACTGTTTTCAAAATAGGGGAAAAAAAATTATAGGTAGCACCTCTAGTTCAGATTCTTAGTGGAGCCTTCAGGGTAAACTTGACCCAGGAAATTTAAATGAAAATCCTGAGCACTTTATTTTTTTAGTGTTTTAAGCCCCGGTTTTCACTGTGTAGACAAAACCTTGCTTAGGCCAGAGTTACTGCTGAAGTCAGTCTGATTAGAGTTTGGCTTTTGAATTGTGGGATAACAAGTGGAGGGCTGGAATCTGAGGAAAACATCTGTGTTCTTCCTGCCTTGCAGCTTTGGTATGAATAGATGGATACTTAATTTGGGAATCATGTGGTTCCAGCATTTATTTCTGTGAATAGCTTCTCTGAGCAGAGTCATCTTCTCAGCTAGAGACTTGTCGTTTTTTTGGCGAAGGGGACGGGGTGTGCTATGTGCAGATGTTGGCAACAGCTCTTCTGGTCCTGCTTTAATTTCTGACAGCAGAGCCTGTGTTGGAAATCTCAAAGGACTCTCTTCCCTCCACTTTATATTCTTTTGAAATAAAACTCATTCTGTTAAGATCCATACTTATGGACCACAGATACATATTTTTTTGCAATGAGTTGTATTCAATCAGTGCAGTGTAAAAATCGGATTGTCATGATGTTAATGAAATGAAATCCTTTCCTATTGCCACAGCATTGTGGATTCCTGATAAGCACAACTTCAGGAAAATGTTCGTATTAAGCATTAATAGCTTGCTCGTATCTAACTTTCATCCTAACGTTATGACAATTTTCTTTTCCTTCTGTATGCTTAGGACAAAAAATCCTCCTGCGTGATGCTTTGGGTGAGAGCCACACTGGACTGTAGACTTGCAGTAGTAAAGTATCCAGTGCTGCTGTAGCATAGTGCTGACAAGACCCAATCCTCCTTTTTTTTTTTTCACTTGCCTACCAGATCCTGGCTAGTGTGCGTATTTGGAGTTGGGCAGAACACTGCATTTACCAGGCTGGATTTCAAACTATCAAAAAATGCATGTTCTGAACAGATATTTCAACATAAAGTTTTCCAGGCTAAAATTCTTTTGCCAATGTCTCCTCATTTCCTTTTCAGAGGAAATTAGGAGACCTCTGTTTGAATGATGTGGGAAACTCTGTTGAAAGCCCTGTTGTGGGTTATAGCTTAACTAACAAGTGCATCCATGAACTGCAGTTTTCAGCTTCAGTTGTGTAAGCAGCTGCAGGCTCTCCCCTGCTGAGCAGTGCTGCTGTTCTGCAGTCACAGGGGGCTGGGGGCAACTGCAGGAGTTGCACCCTGAAAACTTGATTTACATTTCTGGGCTGAAGTTAACGGTGATGTTCCTGAGTGGTGTTTCTCTGGTGCTCCCCAGAAGTGTGCTCCCTGTCCTTGCTGGTTCAGCAGTGTGGGTTTTCCTTCCAGAATCCATTGGGATGCAGAGGCAGCTCTGCTGGCCCTGCCTGGCTGGTGACTTAGCTTGGTATTGGTTATTTAGCATCCAGATGATAATTTGGCAATGTGGGGAGGTGTGTTGTGAAAGCTAAAAGCTGTGAGGTAAGTTAGTGTGGTGAGTCATTGGAGAATGGCAGCTGCCAGACTGTGCTCTCTTCTTGGCTTGTTCTTGACTATTAGGCATTCTTTTTTTTATTGTGCAGACTCCCTGGAGTCCAGACTTCCCTGCTGCCTGCTGCATTCTCCTTGGGCCTGCTCAGGGAGCTGGGATCGTGTCTGGAAAACTGCCATTTTTTAAAATCTTTCCAAGATGAGCTTGCCTCCGGTTGTGGATTGTATTGGATTTTGTGTGGCGTGTGTAGTAAATATCATCTCCTTTGCTGCTCTTGGAACTGACAGAACACAGGAAAGATCCCTCTCAGCAAAAGTCACAATCCTGACTCATCTTTCTGGCTTTGCAGCAAGTTGTGTAACTGCTGCAGGTCATAAAGCTGATTCTTACAAATTCAGTAACAGATCCTGAATTCAGAGAAGCTGCTTGAATGCAGGGGATTCAGGAACAGTGGTGAATTCCTGTCTTGTAATTTCTGCCACTTTGGTTCCCACATATTTTTCTATACATGACTGGAGGGATCAAACCTTAATTTTTTTTTCTGTAGCCCCCAAAACAGACAGACACTTTCCCCTGCATTGAAGATTCCTTTCCTCCTTACTGCCCCTTCACCCTTCTGCCTCCCAGACATGTGCTGCAAGAAGAAGATCAGAATTCATATTTCTATTCTTTTCAGATGTCCCGAGTTAGATAACACAAGGGATGCAAATATTCCAGACGCGTATTTTTGACTGGCAAAGGGAAGCAGCTCCCTTGCACGGTGGACAGCATTTGCTGGCAAGCTGTACTGAATCCTTCTATCTTGCAGCAAAACTGATGGTACATACTGATGCAGAGACTCAAGTGATGATCACAGCCCCAGTGTCCAGTAGGAGCTGTTCTGTAGATGCCAGAGCACTGCTGCCAAGTGTATTTAGTGCCAGTGTTGCTCTTATGCCTGTAAATGAGGAGCAGCCATCGTTCCAGGGAGAGGACCTGAGCCATTGCATCACAAACACCTGTATTTTCTGATTGAAGCTCCTCCATTAGACATCAGTACAACCTCAAAATCTGGACCTCATGCATACAGTGACACAATCCTCACTCTGCCCTTGCCTTTACAGGCTGAATTACATCTTTTCGCTGTATAGATTTTATCTTTGTCTGGTTCATCCTGCAGTGTGGGTTCCAAAAATAGAGCCTGTGCATGAATCTGTACACACATGCGCTTTTCAGATCTATGACTCCTTTGAGATGACCTCCTTTGCAGCACTGATGAGCAGTGTGCAAGAATATCACTCATTCCTCTGGATACACACAGAAAACCATGAGCAGGGAGAGGTGTGCGGGTTGTATATTCTGTCTCAAAGCATTGACTGTAAATGTGCCCAGGTTAGACAGACACCTTGATTGCTCAGGATGGGAGGAGTGATGGAGACTATTTGTGGTTGCTTGGGCTTCTCTTTTAATACATAGAAATTTAGGTCATGCCAAGCATAATTTAGCAGTGCCTGCAGAAATAGCAATGTTTTGATATTCAGAGAAGCCACACAAATGTCACTGACTTGAAATGAATTGAATTAAAGTGGAAAAAGACATTCACGGCCTAGACACCCTGCACCTTCGGCTGCGCTGGGAAGAATCAGAGCCCATGCTTGGATCCCTTGGGGAAACACATTGCCCAATTGAGGAGGGCTCAGGATTAATATTTCTGCTCCTTTCAGATGTCAGCAGTAAGATGACATGAGTGGGGCAGACATTTTGCAGTGATGCACAGAAGCACCCACCAGAATTGCCTGCTGTAACCTGCAGCATTAAAGCTTTTCTGAATAACTGTATTTTACTGTTTATCCTTGAGCTGTGTGCAGGAAAGACAAACACTGTTTCCCATGCAGTATCTAGCAAAACCCGGAAATCCACATGTGATTCAGCAGAGTTAAGACTTGGTGGAAGCTATTTTGGTCCTTAGTGTTACAGAGTCTTTTACAGAGTCAATGGGAGGGTTTTTGCAGGTGCATCTGAGCTGCCAACACCTTCTGTTGTCAGTGACACAGGAAATTTCTAGAAGTGATGAGAAGGAATTCCAAGACTCTGCCAGTATAATTTAGTTAACTCATCATTATTTAGACTAGGAAAATACAGAGCAAAGTTATTTCAGAAGTACAGTTCTTAGCTGCTGTCAGTAACATCTGGGAGATACTTGGTATCTGTCAAACATCACTCCTGATCTTGCAGTTATTCTTTGTGCAGCAAGGCATGCCCATCCCAACCCTCCTCATCCCCCAGGCTTACAGTAGAAGTAGGATCTGCTTTAAGGTCGTGTTCAAACTGCTGTGCTCCTGTCCAGACCCATCCTGCAGTTCTTTGCCCAGTGTAATGCTTTTTATGGTTTTTTTACAATTCTTTTTAAGGAAAATGCAAAAAACGAGGAGATGGTTTGAAACTGGAGAACGACCCTCAGGAGGTGAGTCACCTGGAGTGCAGAGGTCTGCCTCTCGGGGGCCTCTTGTCCACCTTTGGTCCATGGGAAGCAAGCTCTATATTTGTGTCTGCTCTCAGGCCAGCCTGGCAGGTGGGTGAGGGGCAGTGGGATCCCTGATGCTCTGCCCTCTTTGCTCTGTGCATTTCAGCCCTGCTCCTGCCCTCACTGCAACTTCCCTGCTGCTTTCCGTTCTGTCAGTGGGAATGACTGTGCCCCAGCTGTTTGCTCAGCAGCTTTGTACCTGTCTGCCCGTGGGCAGAGGCAGAAAGTCCTTTTGTCAGGACCTTCTTGTGGAGCCTGAAGAAGTTACTTGATGCCCTGCTCTGGCCGCTCCTCAGAGCTGGGCTGTTACAGCCTCACTGGTGCCAGTCTGCTCAGGCTGTGCAGTCAGATGAGGAGAAGTTTCCTTAAAATATTCTCCCATGGGAAATGCCTTTATGAGAACAGTTAACCACAGCTGCTTCTTCCTTTGCAAACATGGGTGCATTTTCCACTCCTGGGGACTGAGTGAGAATTGTTCCAGAGGCACCAAATTCCAGCAGGAGCCATGGAGATCGAGTTGAGACCATAGAGACCGAGTTGGGACCAGTACTGTCTGGACTTTGCAGCATGCAGAGTCCAAGTGATGAAAAGCCAGTACTAATAAATTCTGTCAGCCCTTCATGGGAGAAACTGCCTCCTGCTTTTGGACACCAGAAGCATTAGGAGTTGAGCTAATATCTGGGTCAGGAAAAAGATGGAATGGGAGCTGTGTCCTCTGTCCTCCACCCTGTGGTTTATATGGAGTTCTCTTGCCAACACAGGGTTTGGAAGCACAGGGGAAAGGGATGGGTGGGTTTTAGCATGTGCTGTCAGAGACTGTCAGGTGCTTCACATCCTGTTCCTATGGGAAATGGAAGCTGGGAACCACCAGGTATCTTGTTTCAATGATAATGGTGTGAAATCCACGAGTATTCCTTACACTGGGTGTCACTTTAGGAAGTTTGCCTATTCAGTACTGTATCCATTGTGTTTTGTACCAGCCTGAAGTTGAATCCAGTTATTTACTGCTTCTTTGCCTTTATTTCCTCAGGCAGAATCAGAAATGGCTCTGGATGCAGAGTTCCTGGATGTCTACAAGAACTGCAACGGTGTAGTGATGATGTTTGACATCACCAAGCAGTGGTAAGAGACCTATAGTGGCACCGTGTGATTGTTCCGTGTTCAGGCAAAACAAATGACTTCCAGATTTCCAGATTCCCCGTTGGATTTGGAAGCTGATAACCAGCCTAATGAGTTGAAGCAAGCTTGTATCCTTTAAAATAAAAGCTTTATCTTGTGACATGGCTTTTAATACGCTCCTCTCCTGGGCTCGTTCCAAACACGCAGTGTCCCGGTGGGTTGTGTACTGCAACTGCTGATATTCTGCTGGCTGAGGCTTGATAATTAGTGCTATCACAGGTGCAAAGTGCATGTTACAAACCCCTGCTCTCCAGAACACAAAGGAAAAGAGAATGCTAGTGAGAAATTCCCAAGAAACTGGTATTAGTAAGGATTATTTAGAGGCCCCAGGCTGCATTAATGCACAGAAGTAATGAACTGTTCATGTTGCACATCTGAGGAGGGTGAGAGAGATAAGGAAACCAGAGTGGAAAGAGGAGGGGGTAAGAGCTCCTGCTCTATATTTAGGCTGGTGTTGTTCATCTTTGGTGTGGGTCAGTCAACCTGTGGATAGCTGAAGGGAAGGAATCCTTTCCTTCTGCTGACCCCACAGCGTTTTGCAGGACTGAGGGCAAGATTGCTGTAGGAGATGTGAAGGTTCTGGTGAAAGTGGATTATTGAGCTTTTGAAGTTGTTTTTGAATAAAGAATCATCCAAACGTATTGAGGGTTAATGTATTTCTCTGACAGGGTAAAGAAGCCACAGACTTGGAAGGATTTTGGAAAAAAAAAAATTCTTGGTTTTTTTTTTCCTTTGTGATTTGTGCATGAAACTGCTAACAGAAGGATGTTCCCACTCAGATCTGCCTCTCTCTCTCCCCTCTGATGAAGGACATTTAACTATATTCTGAGGGAGCTTCCTAAAGTGCCGACCCACGTTCCAGTGTGTGTGCTTGGGAATTACCGGGACATGGGGGAGCACCGGGTCATCCTGCCCGGTGACGTGCGGGACCTCATTGACAACCTGAACAGGTGAGAGGGTCACCGGGCAGGGCAGCAGGCCTCAGCTGCTCCCTGACACTACCCGTGGATAGCCGTGTCACTGCCGTGTTTCACATCCATGTCACTCATGTGCGTCCTCTACCCTGTGCCTGCCCTGGGCTCCCAGAGCTCCCCGTGTCTCACAAGCATCATCTGCTGACATCATGGGCCCTTTGATCTGGGAGCAGATCGTTTGCCGTGCTCCTGGGAACAGGGAGCACCTGGCAGTATGTGCCTTTCAGAAGTGCTGTTCCCAACAAGTCATCTTCTTTCTGGATAGTCCTTGTCTTGTGAAAGAATCCTCTCCCTGCGGCACAACTGTTCTCTGCTCCAAGTGATAGAGCTACACGAGAGCCAGCCAGTGCAGCTGTGTCCTTGCTCTGCCTCTGAGCATCCCCACACAGCACTCACAGGGCATGGCCAAGTCACACCTCCCTTGCCAGCCAGACAAGCACCTCCCTTAAGCAGAGATCTGAACTGCTCTGTTATGTAGTATAAAATAGTATTTGTTGGTCAAGATTCAGTAGATTGTACCTTTTAATGTAGTTGTATGTTTTTAAGGCATTTTTTTCATTTTCCTCATCTCTTTATTTGTTTATGACTGTGTCAGGTACAAAGAAATGGTGTCAGTTTTAAGATTTTATCCACGATGAAATAATTTCTTTACAAATTAATTTTTATATATGATTTTTGTCAGTCTGATAGTGGTTTTAAATCAAAACCTTCACTGTGAAATGAACAGCTTGTAAAGCTGTGAATCCCCAGTTTAGGAAACCAACATCCCAGTGTCCTGACAGAGTATTTCTTAGCCTGGCAGGCACATGACACTGTCACACACCAACAGGCACCTTCTGCCACCCTTCCGTGTGAATTTTGGCTGTACACAAAATAACGAATCCAAGCAGAATGACCTGCTGGGCTGCATTTGAGGGTGGGGGCTGGCTTGGGGGGTGGCTCATGGTGTGTAATTCAGCCCTGTGCAGGGTGTGCTGGGTACAGTGTCCTTCTCTCTGCTTGGCACAGGCCTCCCGGCTCTTCCTATTTCCGCTATGCTGAGTCTTCCATGAAGAACAGCTTTGGCCTCAAGTACTTGCACAAGTTCTTCAACATCCCCTTCTTGCAGCTGCAGGTAAGGCAGGGATGTTGTTCTGATGTGCTGGGTGTGTGGGACAGATTGGATTTGCTTCGTCTCTAAGGCAGGAATTTGGTATTTGGGGTTTCATTGGCTGGTAAAGGATCCTGAGAAGATTTTGGTTTTCATTAGAGTTGGTATAATAAAATTATGTCAGAACATTGGTGCCTGTGACTTAAACATATCTCTGGTTGCAAGAGGTGGCTGTGCTGAGTTCCCAATGCTGACCTCTGGAGAAGGGCTCCATTTTCACTGGCATGAAAAGGGCATCCAGTGGTGCAGTTACCAAGGCAAAAATATAACATACACACATTTGTTAAACTTTGGATTTCAATTCTGTTCAGTTAAAACTCATATGGGAAGAGATCTGGCCATTACCTGAGCAGTTCAGGAACCTCTGTTTGCTCTAATGGTAAAGGGCATTTAATATGAGATCCATGTGCTTGGATTGTGTTCCCATGGATCCAAACTCGTATTTCCTTCATAACTGAGGATTCTTGGGAGGGCTGAGGGAAGGGCAAAGGCTGTGAAGAGTGGGATTTTCATCTGTGGGCCTTTAGAAGGTCACCTTTTGGGGTGATCCTGCTGGGATCCTTTGGGATCAATAGCTTATGCTTTTTGAGGGCACATACGATGTTGTGTCATTGTTTTCTATCCAATGGGAAAAACCCAGGCAGTTGATCTTTATTGTCTTTCACCAGTAATTGAAGTGTCTGTGTGTATTTTTATATAAATAATCCCCAGCAAAATGCTAGTTCAGAAGGAGCTGAGATATATTAGTGCATGTTACCAGGTCCTCAGGCTGCAAGAGGAAAAAGAACCAGGATAAGAGAATTTAATGTATAAAACCCCAGTGAAACAAGTCAAACAATTTTTTGAGGAGGAAGTTGTAGAAATCTGAGCTGTAAATCCAACCTGCTGCTCAGTGGAGAAGATTGAAATCTGCCAGCATTTTGCTGGTGAAATGTTTGGTTTTATGACACTGTACATTTGGAGGCTTTTGGTTGTTCCCACCCATATTTTGTTTGGCATTTTACTTGATGTCAAGCTTCAGCCAAGATGGGCTGGGGTTTTTCCAGTGCCCCTTGCACTTGTGCCTCAGGTTTATGAGCA
This sequence comes from Daphoenositta chrysoptera, assembly GCA_013397915.1. NCBI lineage: Eukaryota > Metazoa > Chordata > Aves > Passeriformes > Daphoenositta > Daphoenositta chrysoptera. Next base: position 54,295 of record VZRO01006801.1, on the reverse strand, counting down.
GTGCCTCATGCTGCTCCGCAGTAGCTGCCTTGGGGCTGCTCCTGGACACTCACTGGGAACCTTGTGTTGGAGTGCACATGGACCAGGGCTGGCCACGTGTAACATCCAGTGCAGCATGAGCTGAAATTTGTAGGAAAATCACATCTAAGCTTAATTCCTAAAGGTTCTGCTTATCCCTTCAGAGATCCTTGCCAGTACCAGGCTCCAGAAAGGAGCTTTTTCCTTTGGAGCAGAGCAAGATTAAAGGACAGGGATGCTACCAGGTATGAAATGCACATAGGATTTAATCGGCCTCAGAGGTTTCTGTGTCCCTCAGCCTGCCCTCTGCAGCTTTCCAGGGCAGAGTGGTCCAGCTGTATCCAAGGTCCCAGACTGTCCCTCGGCAGGGTTGGTGTCAGTGTGTGGTTTTCAGTGGCACATTGCTGTGCTCAGTTTACAGTCATGCATCTTCCATGGAGAAAGCAGGGGCTGAAATCCATACCCCAAGTACAGAGCACGTTCTCCCTGTCAGCCTGGGCCATTCAATTATTTATCAGTTCTTTTCCAGGGGCGGGATTGTCAAACCCAAGGATGCAGTTTAGCTGTAGGTATTGCTGGTGGCCCACGAATGGGATCAGGTCACCCAGGCCTCCGAATGCTGCGCTGGAAGGAGACAGGATTCTGCAGACAACTGAAATTGCCTTTTCCCAGGAAGCCCTTGCAAGTGGCTTTCAGCCAAAGCATTGGTCTGTAGCACATGATTTATTCCCCTCTTTTGGGTCATTGCTAAAACTAAGCTGTTTCTTTAATATTTTAGTAACCAGCATGGTAAAATAGAATATATTTTTTGAAGTATTTGGAAGTTTGTTAGTAGTGATGAATTTGTACAAAATTAATTGCAACTCTCTTTTAATTAAATACATATTTTTGATTTATTGTGATCTGTGAAAACTGAAATAAATAAAACTGATGTGTGTCTCAGTGCCAAAGTGTATGGCAAGGCACACCCCTTGTTTAATAGAAGTCATTATCAAAGAGCCTAAGGTAAGCACTGGAGAGCAGTAGCCCTTCTGTCTCTGTTCAGCTAATTTGCTCAGCATGCGTTTCACCTATCTTAGGAAACTGGGGACAAAGAAGCAGCAGACTTGCCCTTTTTTGTCTCATTTTTGCTTATACTGCATGAATAATATAGAACATTGACATCTACTACTTCTGAGATCTTGATTTTCTTGAATTCTAAAATCTAGAACTTGAATTCTAAAGTCTTTATTAATACTTCTGATTAGTGTAGCAACTAAATATGAATAGCATATTTTGCTGAATCCTTCTTGTCTGTAAACCACAATAAAGGAATTAGCATTAAGTAATGACTTCATAATTCCATGCATACATGTTAATTAAAGTCAAGTTTCCATCTGCAGAGAGCACTTGAATATGATGAATAAAAATTACTCAGCAAAGAAAAGAGGGGTTGCTCCAAGCTCTTAACACAATGGCAAAGGTAAACATGAAGACTCTATATGCCTTGGAAGAAGCAAGTTAGCTTAAATGATCACAGAAGCCCTTAAATTTCAAGAAGGGCTATGTCTTCCAGTAAATTAGGGTTATCAACTGTGATGAATCACCTAGTCTTACAGTACAAAATAAAAATTACTTAAACTTTTTGTGCTGATTTCAGTCATGGTAGAATTTGATATAAATCAGTTGCTCCACAGAGGGCTCAGGCTGTGCTGTGACCGTTCCCTGAGACACAGCACTTGGTGTCGTTTGTATGAGCAGATGAGTTAATTACTCTTCAAATCTGTGCAGAGTCTTGATAGCTTCAAAGTTGTGACCTCTGTGAAACCATAATGCCAGCAGCAAGTGCATGTAGAGACTGAACCCCATCGCTTCGTACAAATGTTTGTCTTCTCACTGGATTTTATGCTGGGAATTATGTAATAGATTTCCTTTTGGGCTTTTAATCTGATGGGATCTTTTTGCAGTGAGTTTAAGTGTTGTCAAACAGGCAATTTACAATTCACCACGGTTATTGATGCTAGCCTTCAAAAATATTTGTCAGAGCAAAGTTTAAATGTACTTGGAGGATAAGGCAGTTATCAAAGCGAAAAGCTTGGCAGTTTGGAGGAAGCCTGGGGTTTCTCTGCCATCTCTCCTGCCTAGGCAGAGATGCAGCCCGTGGCACCACAGGCCTGCCGCAACAGGGACTGTGCAGGGCTGGGAGTCACCAGCCCAGCTCAGCACAAGCTGTTCCTGCTCCTGTGCCACCCTGTGCATAGGCAATGGGAGAGGGAGGATTGATGCCCTCAGGCACTGAACATTGTGGCTTTTGACTCCAGAATTCAGGAGGTGAGCTGATTGGCATGGCCAGTGCCCAGCTGCGTGCCAGCCAGCTGTGCCTGAGCAGAGGGGGATGGGGCAGGATTTGCACCACTGACAGCTCTAGTCTTGTTCAGGGCATCCAGAATGCTGTTTCTGCAGGAGCGGGTACTGTGTCAGCCCTGCCCTGGCCGCAGCCCATGAGGGAGCTGGCTGTGCCTGTGGTTATTGATCTCTCCTTGCTGCTGTCTGGATGTCGGGAGGAGGGAGTCTGTTAAGCCAGCACTTCCACTCAGCTGAGGTTTTTGTTAGAGTTCTGTTGGAAATGTGGGAAAGGAAGGACCGAGTGGGGCAGCCCTGGGTTACATTAGTGCAGTCAACTCATTTTATTGCCCGTCTGAAATGGACTAGGGTGTCTGGCCCCGCTCTGTGGGACAGCAGCTGGAGGCAGAGGGGCAAGGACTTCTGAAATGTCACCGAGTTGACAGGTTGTGCTCACTCATCTACCCTGACAGCAAAAAAAAATTATTGGGAGGCTTTGCATCAGCTGGGTCCTGCTCCCAGAGGGGCTGATATAGCACAGGGCCTGAGTGAATGGTGTGCTGAACTGATTTCTGCAGGAGCTGAATCCATTCTCCAAATGTGACTGGTGATGTGGTGTCTGAAATAACACATTATTGATTTATGGCTGAGAACAGCTCACAGAACAAGGTGCTTCTTACACACAGAGTTTATGGATTATCTACTTTTTATTCACTTTCCCTTTGCACTCTGTATTTAAACGGACACCGTGATCAGGGCCAGGGCTCCTGTTGGATGCGTTGCTGTGACACAGGATCTCAGTGCACAGAGATCTGTTACTGTGACCCTTTGCTCAGACCCAGCTTGTTTTCCTTTCCTCAGAGAGAGACGTTGCTACGGCAGCTGGAGACGAATCAGCTGGATATTGATGCAACTCTGGAGGAGCTATCAGTGCAGCAAGAGACTGAAGACCAAAACTACGAACTGTATGTCACTGAGCTGTCTTTTCCAACTGTTTTGGGTGTCACATGGGTGTTGGATGTTGGGCAGCCCCAGCTGTGGTATGTGGCCAGGTCGAAGGGTCTAGCGAGTAACATTTAGGGAACCTTTGGATAAAATGTTGCAGTAAAGCATGCACCTGGGGATCCCCTGGTTCCTCTGCCCTGTGTCTGTTCTGTGCCCTGGCTGTGTGCTTGGCTGCTTGGAATGGCGTTTGCCAGGTTTAGCCCCACAAAGCCAGAACACCTGTAGCACAGTGAACAGGAATCCATATTCTGTGAGTGCCCATCACAAGGCCTTTATTGCAGTGGTGTGCAAGCCAGAAAAGTCAGCCTCAGAACATATTGAAAGAAAGATTATTTACAGGCAGCTTTGTTTGGAAATTGGAATTGATGATTATGAAATATTCATGCACAGGTTTTTGGACAAGCATTTTTCAGACCAAGTATAAAGTTCTATAACCTTGTTCAGAATGTTTTCTTTGGAGAGCATTGAAATACCCCAATTCACACAAAGCAGTGCTGTTTCCAGAGTGTTAACCTCATTCTCCTCAGGGACTAGTTAGTCACCTCATGCCTTCAGCACTTCTCGTGATGTCCCTACTCAAAGGACTGGGCTGTGTGGGCTGTGCTGTCAGATGGTTTTCCATACTTTTGTTTGTACTGCTTCAGTAATGGGAGGATACTTAATAGAATCAGGAGCTGGCAGAGCTGCTTCAAACTCACAGCACAAGATCTTGCTGCTTCATCACCTCTTGCCCTTCCAGCAGCTTTAGCATGTGCTCGGACTCCATATGTGTCACTTCAGCTCACAAAACCAGCAGAAAAACAGGTTGGATCGGGCCTGGAGCAGCCTGGTCCAGTGAAAGGTGTCCCTGCCTGTCGCAGGGGCATGGAATGAGATGAACTTTAAGGTCCCATCCAACCCAAACCAGTCTGGGATTCTGTGACTGTGAAAACCATCTTCTGCCGTGTCTGCCTCTGGGTTAGTCTGTGTTGGGCTGGCTCTGAGAAGCATCTGAGATCTTAGATCTTAAAGGCGGCAGCAGTAGCGTGGTAGTGGTGGAGGGGTGGCCAGACCTTCTAGTTCCAGCAACAGGCATTAGACTGGATCATGCCATCCAGTGTGACCACACTGCCTTGCTGGGAGGCTGTTGGCACTGTCAGGCTGCAGAATTAGCTTAACATGGCCTCAGAAATACCAGAGCCTGACAAAAGAGGAGTTGCTAAAATATTAAAAGCAAGACTTTTCTGTAGAGTTCTGGTTTAGCAAGGGAAGTGACATCTTTATGCAGCTAGCCAGCTCCTGCACGTTCATATCTATACTGAGACCCAAATTCTTCACTTTCAGAAAATAACACTTCTTTTAAGAAAGGGCTTTAAAATACCCCTGGATGCTTCCTGGCTAGAGGCACGGATCCCAAAAGAAAAGCACCAGGCAGTGTCATGTCTCAGTACTTTGATGACACTGACTAGGAGTGCTATTTTAGGGTTTTTAAGGTTTTTCTCTGTACCCCAGGTAGAAACAGAGAGTCTGTTTGAGTGGCACCTCAGTGAGACAGATGAGCTGCAAAGAGGTTACTTCAGCCCCAGAGTTGAAAGGTGTATGCTTCCTACGGTCAATTTTTATCCCTGCAGGAGGTCTCCAAGCTCGAGTTTTATAGCCAAAGATCAAATTTAAAGAAACACTCACATTCTTGTATCAGAGAACCCAGATTTGGGTAAAGTTTCAACCTTAGTAAACAGTTCGGGCTGGGAAACAGAGTACGTGTGGACACACCAGTATGTGCTGGGAATCAGAGCTTGCAGCAGTGAGGCAGGTCTGCAGTGCTTGTTGCTAGGACTTGGGAAGGTCCTTGCACCCGTGCTTGTCAGTTGCCCATCATTTTGGGATTACCGTGTTTAATATGCTGCCTCAGTGAGTGTCCAAGTGAGCACCTGGTGCATTCTCTGTTGCCACTCGCCCTGTTGTGCATAGCGTGTGTGTTGGTGCAGTGTGACTTGGTGACCCTTGACAGATCACAGAATCGTGGAATTGTTAGGGTTGGAAAAGCTCTCTAAGATCCAGTCCAGCTGTTAACCCAGCACTGCCAAAGCCACCACCCAACCATGTCCCCAAGTGCCACGTCCACATGTATTTCAAACAGTTCCAGGGATGGTAGCTCCACCACTACCAGGGCAGCCTGTTCCGATGTCTGAATGCCCTTTTCGCAAAGAAATTTTCCCTAATATCCAACCTCAATCTCCCCTGGTGCAACTTGAGGCCTCTTTAGCTTTTTCCCTGTTTATTGCTTGTTACTTAGTAGAGGAGCCCAACCCCCACCTGGCTACACCTCCTGTCACAAGGCCCCACGTGTCACACCTCCTGTCGCAAGGCCTTTGTGTTGGTTGCTTCAGTTTAGACAGCACTGGGAGTTCTGCTGTGGGTCACCCAAACTGCACAGCAAGGGGAGATGACCACAGGCATTTGGGGCCACAGGCCATGGTGTGGCTACTGCAGCACTTCCTCAGAGGCCATTCCTGCTCTTCTGCCATAAAATCAGGCCACAGAGCAAGGCGAGGTGACAGCGCTAGGACATCTCGGTTATTCCATTCACCCCTGTGTACGTCTCGTTGCTGCTCTGTCACAATGACCAGTGCTAAATTTGGCTCAGTTAGGACAGAAAGAGAACAAGAACTCTTCTTCCTGCTGCAGTGGGGGGGACCTGAGGACAAAACGTCACTGATCTAAAATGTGGATCCCAGAGACAACACGAGGTGGCACACAATGCTGCCTCTTCTGCCTTATGTAAGCCAGCCTGGGCAGCCACTGCCTGGCTGTGCCTGTGGGAGCCACGCTCAGATTCCAGTTCTTTCCCTGTGTTTAGGCTCCCCACTGCCTGACACGCCTCTGGCTCTGGTACTTTCCCTCTGCTTTCAGACTTTACATTTTCAATACTGCTAAAAGAATATTTCAGCCCTTTTTGAGTTCTTGAATTCTTGTTAAACAAATAGCAATAACTTCTATGATGTTCTGAATTTGTACCTAATTTGCTCAATTCCTCCATTTTTAATTGTACCCAGCTTATCTTCTGTTTCCAAAGAAAACTTGTGTATGTTCAGTGTGCCCATTCCTCTACAGAAGGGTGCCAGGGCTGGACAGCCCTTTTGGTGAAGAAATTTTCCCCAATATTTAACCTAAACCTCCCCTGGCACACTTTGAGGCTTTCTCCTCACCCTGTGGGTGCCAGACCAGTGACTGCAGACAGGCATTTGGGCTGCCCTGCTGAGGACTCTGCTTTGGGGAGACACATTCCCCGCAGGGACAGCTTTAGTCACTGCAGAGTCATTGACTGGGGTGTTGGGGTTTTATTTGCCTGATTGTTTTTTTCCACACTGAGCATAGCTCGTAATTTCAGGAAGACTGTGGTGCTGAGTAACACCAGCACTGTGGCAGGAGGAGCTGCTGCTGGAGCTGTTCTGTGGTGTCCTCCTCTGTATGGAGATACAGCTCCGGAATGACAGCAGCTACAGGCTGAATTACCAGCTGGGAAAGTAAACCCACTCCTGCTTTCTCTTCCCCTGCCCCACTTGTATCTTCTCCACTTGCTGTGAATCCTTGTGGTCATCAGACAGGTCAGGATCCAGCCTGCAATGTAGTACAGTGTGCAGTACTGCAATGGGACTCTATCTAGGTCATGTTTTTTGGGGGTGCTGCGTTAAGAATTAAGTGCATCTAAGCCTGTCATCAATCAGTCTTGCTAGAGAAGTGGGGGACATGGAGCATGTCCTGTATTTTGTGGAGCAGGGAGTTGTCCTGCTCCATCCATTTTGTCTGGTGGAAAACAGGACAACAGCAGGAATTAAACCTGCTTGGCCATTGATGCCACATTCAGGGACCTGGGCATGGGAGAATCAGGGGCAGTACCTTTAATGAGCCCAAAACAAGCATGTGGAAATCTAACCCTCACTAACCCCAGTTAAATTGCAGTCATACAGTCGGTTAATCATCATTTTCACAATAAATAAAATAACCCAAAGCCTTTCTTGCCACATGAAACACACTTGGACAATTTATCACAGCATGTTAGAACCAGGAACCAAAAAGCTTTAGGCTGCTCCCATCTTCAATATTAAATGAACATGAGCACTGACAATTTTAGGAATTGTGAGGCTAACAAGTCCTTTTGTGTTTTTTGTGTTCGCCCTGGGAGCAGAGCAACAGTAACCTGAGGCCCTGATGAATTTTTGTTCCCGCAGAGCATGTTCATCTTTAAAATTGCATAAAAGTCTCCTCTTGCAAGCAGGTCCAACCACCAGTAAATTATTCAGGAGTTTGAGGATGTTTTGGACTTGTTACTTGGTCTGTAATGGAAGGATTGAAAGGCAAATAAGGAGCCCCTGTAGGTGAGGACAGATGACCCACCTGGATGTAAATTGTATATTTGCAGTCTCTTGTATCCCAGCGGAATAAAGGTGCTCAACTGTGAGTTCACCTTGTGCTTTAGTAGGACCTGGTCTGCTACATCCAGTGTGGGCATGAAGCTACTTATTCCACAGTAAGGTTTGAGTGAGTCCTTTTCCAAAGGACTGAGGGATAGAATGAGGCATGGACAGATTGTATAGAATATGAGAAAAAACAGACACATGGCAGGTTTGGCCCGGTGTGTTCCCAAAACAGCCACACTTGTGCCTCTGAGGAGTGTGTGTAAAGCCAGAGAAAGCATTCATGCATTATGTAGTATTTTCAAAGTGTGGAGGATGCTTAGACACCTTCATCCTTGAAATTACTGCAAGCTTGCTGGCAGCATTTCATGTGTGCTGGTTTTCCACCCACCTCCCTCACAGAAGACCTGACTATAAAAACTCAGCAGAGCTGGTTTATGCAGCCCATGTAGAACCAGTGTCAGACCACCCTCATTTCCCCAGTGTAACAGCACAAGGCCTGGCCCACGTGTCTAGTTGGAGATTATGGGGGTGACATGAAGCACACATGTCACAGCTGTCCTCAGTGCTGTGCTGGGGCAAGAATCTGTGTTGTGCTGTCCCCAAATAACCATTTGTATCTTTGTACTAAAGAACTTGCTGTCTCCTGTTCTTATGCCCTTCACACACCACAGGTGACAAAGGTACCAGAGCACAGGTGCAGACAAAGCCTGTGTGTGTGTTACGCCCCAGTCTAGTTGCGCTGGAGGGAAGGATGGCACTCTCTATGCTTCAGTTATGTAGCGGGGATTTTTTCCTCCAGCTCTTAAAATTCATGTGTTTCTGGAGGAGAAACAGGTGGTAGTCGCAGCCTTCCCTCCCTCTGGAGCTGGCTACTTTCCCAGAACAAAGCAGGTTGTTTCCAAAATGGGCAGCTTTGGTAGAACCATGTACAGTAAATCTTCAAATACTCTGGTATTGTTAAGAGTTTCCTGTGCTTTGTTGAGTCCAGCTTTAAGTACTCTTTGAGCTTCATATTCTGTATCCTGAAGTGACTCTATACATTCTTTGTGTCTCCTTGTTCCCAAATCTTCGGTGTACAATCATCTTATCCTACCTGAGTCAGCCAGTTGCCTCAATGGTGGGACTCAGCAACCTGAAGCTCAGAGGTTGTTCATTCTGGTTTTGTGCGGTGTTGGTGATTTAGGTGTTCCCACAGACAGTCAGGGAGCCCAGCACAGTCAGGAGAGCAAATAGTGCTGGCAGCACTACCTTGGCTGCTGGGTGCAGCAGTGCCCAGGCTTGCAGGCTTCCATCCAGGATAGCTGTTGCTATAAACAGGAACAGGGGTGCATGTAGATCAGCTGGGATTAATCTCTCCTCACAGTTGGGAGGCAGGAGTCTTTAACCCTGAGTGGGGCTTGGGAGGAGGAGGAGTGAATACCACAAAGCAGAGCTGTTTAGCTGTCTTGTCTTCCACCAGAAGCCCTGGATCAAAGCTGGGAGGAGAGGAATGGCAGAATTCAGCACTCAGCACATGTGGTATGGAGCCGAGGAGTTGTACATCTCATGCAGGCAAAGCTCATGAACAGCTTTTCAGGCTGTGGCAATTCATGTGGTTTGGGGATAAAGAGCCTTTGTTTTTTTGGACGAGGGCTGTATTGCCGGGCCACGTGGTTTGCCTTTCCCACCCCACAGATGCCGTGTGTACCCTGCTGGAGGATGCTGAGCCATGGCCCCCCTCCTCAGGAAGGGAGTGCAGTGACAGAGGTGTATTGAGCACACACTGTTATGTTCCTGCAGCATGTGTGATGTATTGTGCACCTTCCAAACAAACCTGATGAAATCTCCACAGAGCTCAGTGCAGGAGTTAAACTCCTTTATGTTTTCTCTCTGGTGCATGACAAATCCATGCATCATTTTCAGTGGAACGTGTTGTCACACAGCTCGCCCCAGGAGAGGGAGGATGGGGCCTGGATGCTACGTCCCCTGCTCTGAGCTCAGCCCTGCCGGGAGCTCATGCTGGGTGAAATAGGCACATAATCTTTGTCCCGGATCCTGGTGGAAGCATCAGTGAGGCCACCACATCATGTTACTCATGTAGATGCCTTGACAATCTGCAGCTTCCTCACAAGGGACAGTGGAGGGGCAGCACCGATCTCTGCTCTCTGTGACCAGGGACAGGACCCAGGGAATGGCTGGAACTGTGCCAGGGCAGGTGTAGGCTGGATATCAATGGACAGCATGTGACAACCGGGCTCCTGCATGATTGGGATTGCCGTCCTTAGTCCAGACTTCTGGAATGAGCGAGGCGAGCCTTTTCCAGCCATTCTCATGTAGAGAGCTGGGAGCAAGAACACTTTTTTCTTCGCCCTTGAGTAGATGACGATTTTGTTTGTACCGTTGAATTTCTTCCTATTTCTGTTACTTGGGATCATCCAGTTCTGTCTGTATCTTGTCCCTGTCCTACTCTCTGTTGATGTTGCCTCGCTAATTCTGCTTTTTAGTGCTGCCCTTGATCTCCACTTTAGCCAGTTACTTAGGAAGGACTGCTGGTTTTCCAATTCAAGTAACAGCTTCCTGGGGCTATTGTTCCCTAGGGCTCCATACACTGCTGGTCACAAGGTATATATTATTTTGTTCCTTAAAAGTATATCAGGTTACTGCCTTAAAATAGGAAATTATATCTCAAGGAGGCTTAGAGTCTCCTAGCCCCTGCTGTTAGCATTCTGCTCAGCAGTCAGTCCAGGGAAGGTTCTGGCTGGCTCAGGTCCCTGAAGGACGAGGTCACACTCTGTGTGGGAGAGGAGGCTCTCCTTTGACATTCTCATTGCCTGGAGCACAACCAAGTCTGTCTTGCAGAACCAGCTGAACCCAGAGCCTCTATGCACAAATTCATTAAGCTTAATGAAATGAGAGGTGAGATCGGGATGTGCTGGATATTATACAGGATGCTTCACTTTGGGTGTCCTCTCCATATCTCTCAGCTGTGCAGCATGTGGCAGATCTGATTTTCAGACCATTTAGTGGCAAGAACTTGTCTCTGTCTGTGTTTCTCTGCACACAGCTTGTGAAACAGGCTGCTGACCCTGTGGGCTACAGAATGAGGCTTGGGTTAGGCTTGGGTTTCTTTTGGAAAAGGAAAGAGCTTTTCACTCTCTATAGTGGTCCAGGCTTTAATGTTCTTCCAGTTGGGAACCCAGCCAGGACCACAACCTGCTCCAGAGCTCCTGCTGCTTAGCTCCAGGGCCTCCCACACAGAGGGTGGGGGGGAGTGTGTGCAGGGGAGAGCCTGCATGTGGATCTGCACACTGCAAGAAGGGTGATGGCAGTCAGTCTTCTCTGAGTCCTCAGGACAGCTCTTTTCTTTTGATGTTGAAGGATTCTCCTCTCAAATCCATTCTTGCTGATAAAGAGGTTATTATAGCAGTTTTCGTGAGCACTATGATTTCTTCTGCAGAATCTAAAAATGTGCCATTCCTACAGGATTTATTCCTTTAGAGACATATGTCCAACAACTGATTTCAGGTTGCATTTCAAGCCCTGGCATGTTGCTATAGTCTATAAAGGGAGTTCCCAGTAGTGTTGCAAATACAGGTTTCATCTTGTAGTGCAGAGCAGGTGAGATTCTCCACACCTCGATGCAGATGGGGTGAGTTCAGCTCGTGTGGGTAAACCAGATGTATTGTGACCCTGGGAGTCACAGTGTCACTGGAAGCAGATCCATAGCCTCCCAAGCCCAGCTGGAAGCAGACCCATACTCTCCCAGCTCAGCACACTGCCAGATAGGAAGGGCTTATATAAAGGAGGGAGAGGGACTCTTTTTATGGGCAGGTAGTGACAGGACAAGGGTCAATGGTTTTAAACTGGCAGAGGGCAGGGTTGGATGGGAAGAAATTCTTCCCTGTGGGGGTGGTGAGGCCCTGGCACAGGGTACCCAGAGAAGCTGTGGCTGCCCCTGGATCCCTGGAAGGGTCCAAGGCCAGGTTGGACTTGGAGGAACCTGGGATAGTGGGAGGTGTCCTTGCCCATGGCAGGGGTTGGAATGAGATGAGCTTTAAGGTCCCTCCCAACCCAAACCAGTCTGGGATTCTGAGGTTCACCATTCCTTATATTTGTAATTTATCTTCCTCACAGCTTCCTGGAAATGATGGAAGCCCGAAGTCAAGGACACACATCACCACTAGCAACAAATGGGCAGAGCCACTCCTCTGGCTCCCAGTCACCCATTGTACCCCCGAGCTCCACATCGACAGGCAGNNNNCCCCATCGTTCTCGCCATTGCCTGCGCCCGAGGCCACGCAGCCCCCCACGCCCGCCGCAGCTCCCGCGGCGCCCCCGGCCACAGCCCCCCCACCCAAGCGTGGCATCATCGCGCGGCTCTTCGGGACATCCCCTGCCGCCGAGACCGTGCCTCCCCAGCCAGGTAGGTGCTGCTGCCCTGTCCAGCCAGGATGTGACCCGTGGACCTTTCACTGTTTCAATTTCATTTTTCCCTGCGAGAGGCTGAGCAGACAGGTGTGTGAAGGCCACAGGCGCCATGCGTGTGCAGCAGGTGTCCAGGGAGAGTTGGGCTGTTGTTCTCTGTTTTTCTCCTGATCAGCATTTTGGTTTGTCTCTCTGCTTGATGGGGACTGTGCCCAGCCAGCTGCGTGGTGGCTGTGGCATGCTTAAGAGGAAGATCCTGAACACACAGGAGACACTAATAAAATGTCAGGTTCCTACCAGGAGCAAAAGTGCCTCTTGAATAGCAAAAAAAAAAGGGCTAGAGAAGCTATTTGAAGTGCCATCCTTGCACACGTGTGGCAGTCCAGAGGGGCTTCTGTGTGTAACAGAGAGAAGTGGAGTGCTGGGTTTAAAGGTTATTCAGCTGGAAATGGTCACGTAGGTCCAGGCTCTGCAGCAGATCCCCTCTGGGAAAATCTGCTCCTTCAGAGCAGGTCTGGGAGGAGGGAGCCCTCATCTGCTGCCTCAGCACTGGTACCCGGCGGAGCAGAGCAGCCCTCAGTCCGGACCCTGCCAGACAGAGTGCCAGGGCAGAAGCATCAAGGGTTTGTTGCATGTAATTTTACTGATCTGGACCATAATTTGCCTGTCACATTCACTTTGTTTGTGGAGCTAACTGGAGCTGCAGAGCTGGCACTGCCTAAAAATCATGACGTGGTTTGAGTCACCCTTTGGAAATACCTTCCCTCTCACACTTGCTCACAGTGCTCCTGAGACACCCACAGAGAGAAAGGAGGAGGTGCTGGGAACACGGGTTGCAATTTCAGATGTTGAAATGATCTGGTTTTAGATCTGCACACAGTGTTCTGCATCCTATGCCTCTTCCCAGATATGACACAATGCACCCATTTTGGTTTACTTATGACTCTTCCTACCCAGAGAAAACAAAACACAAACCGAAGAGGAGCAGATGTTAGGAATTCCTTGTCAATAAAGAAAGCCTTTGTCATTTTGATCTGTAGAAAAAAAAGACAAGTAGTCTACTACCAGTGCTACAGTGATTGGGTTTGGGGTTTTTCTTCTCTTTTTTTAACTCTTTCTTAGCTTGACAGCTGTTTTGGGATTGTGACTTACAGCCCTGATATCTTGGAATGCTTAGGGGCGGTTGCGAAAGGCAGCCAGGAAGAGCTGATGTGTCAGTGTTGCAAGGTTTCAGTAGTGTGCCAAGGGCCTGCACCTCCACTGGAACGTACCCAGGAACCAGTTCACTGGAAAGCAGCTGAAAAATCATTGTTACCAAGTAATACTTTTTTATTCTGGGAGCTGCGATTTAAGCTTTCTCTTGAAGTCTTGGAGTAGTAATTCTTTTGGCTGTGGTTTAGCTTACACCAATGCTGCTCTGTGGCATTAGTAGTAGTGTTTATATACAGAAGTGATCTGAAAGTTGTGCTAAGGAGAGCAAAATCCAGGAATAAAAGGCACAAATCTTGTTTTACCCAAAAGAAAAGAGTCTAGATGTGAAGTGTAGCATGAGCAGAGGAAAAAGATTGAGTATTGCAAATTCTGGAAAGGTTAATCGCTTCAGGCTTCTCCATTACACTAATTTCATGAGTTTTCTTCCTGATACCTTGAAGATAGGTAAAGGTGTTTCTACAAATAAACTATATTAAAGTCAGTCTCTATTTGAGGTAGCTCTTGAGCTTTTGTTTACACACGACATCTAAAAGCACAGTGTGAACAATTCTGCCTTGGACAGTTACAGCTGAAAAAAGCAAGAGGATAGGAAAGGGTGAACTGAACAGTCTGGAAAAGGTAAGAGAATGGTGAAGGGACATGCCTCAGGAGCAGTGCACACAGCACAGGTGTAATAAAACCTGTGGTACAGTCAGTTGCAGCATTCCCTGGAGAGCAGAGCCAGCCCTTGCCAGAGAGGTTTTCAGTCTGTCTGAGAGTCTGGGTCAGCCTGGTGCATTCTAAACCACAGCAACCATGATCTGTAAGTGCCTCCATGTCAGACTCTGGGCTGGTTTATATCCTGTTCATAACCTTCCTCTTCCCTCACTGTGGAGCCAAGGCCCTGCTTCATGGCTGCTGCCACCCTGGGCAGCACAGATCTGGAAAAAGCCAATTTCTGTCTTGCTTGTGGTGACACCCATGTTTTGCAACTCCTGTCGCTAATGCAGATCCTGCTGCTGCCACTCCTCCCCCTCACCCTGCAGCCCCTGCCAAGGTACAGAGTGTGGAGGACTTTGTTCCCGAGGACAGCCTGGACCACAGCTTTCTGGAAGACCCAGCTCCGCAAAAAGACAAAGGAAAGCCACAGGCCAAGCACCGTGTGGATAGTGAAAGGTAAGGAAGGGAGGGTGGAGGGAGGCCAGCACAGGGACACACCTGGATGTGCAGCCTGGCTAGCATGGTGCAACCATTCAGTGTTTCCAGAGCAACTAGCTGCCCCAGAGGCTTTCTGGCTGGCATATGGTCAGTCGTAGCATTCACCGTCTCCCGTTTAGTGACAGACACTGCCCCAGCCCTGAAACCCCCCCATGCCCTGGGCTGATCCCCAGCATGGGCAGCAGGGGAGGGGGGATTCTGCTCCTCTGCCCCGCTCAGGTGAGACCCCACCTGCAGAGCTGCCCCAGCCCTGAGGGCTAACATCAGAAGGATGTAGAGCTGTTGTAGAGAGTCCAGAGGAGGCCACAGAGATGCTCCAAGGGCTGGAGCCAGGCTGGGAGAGCTGGGGGGGTTCACCTGGAGAAGAGAAGGCTCCAGGGAGATCTTATTGTGGCCTTTCAGTGTTTAAGGGAAGATGAGGACAGAGATTTTAGCAGGGCCTAATGCAGTAGGACAAGAAATGGTGGTTTTAAACTAAAAGAGGGGAGATTAAGGCTAGGTATAAGGAAGAAGTTTTTTACGAGGGTGGTGAGGCCCTGGCACAGGTTGCCCAGAGAACTGGTGGATGCCTCATCCCTGGAAACATTCCCAGTCAGGTTGGATGGGTCTTGGAGCAACCTGATCCAGTTGAAAATGTCCCTGCTCAGTGCAGGGGATGAGCTGAGCTTTAAGGTCCCTTCCAACCCAAACCAGTCTGTGATTCTATAATTATTTCCTCCAAATGGCAGAGCTGTGCTTATGCCATAAGCTGGATTTTTTTTTTCCCATTTTTTTCTTTTCCCGGCTTTGATGTTTTTTAACCAAAAAAAGGGAAAGGGAATTTTGTATACTGAGCTGCTCAGACAAGAGGATGTGCAGTGAGCTGTCTGAAAGTAAACTGTCTCTTAAGAGGTCACCTAAGCATACTCTCAGGCTCTGTATCCCTTTGCTCAGAATATTCCTTGCCTGCTGCCTCTTGTCATCAGCCCTGGATTAACCAGGACAGTAATTAAGCGCTGACACTGTTCATCTGTGAATGTGGTGGATTCTGCATCTTTTGACATCTTTGTCATGATCCAGTATTCTCTACTTCAACCACAGCAACTTTAAATTAGTGCTGTGTGTGAGGCTCAATGCCTGTGTAATGCAGGTCAGCCTGAATCATCATCCCTTGTGATGGCAGAACACGTGGATGTTTTATTAAAACAAAAAAAAAGAAAAAGGCAAGAAAAAGTGGTGGTTGCTGGCAGCGTGCTGGCCTACAAAGCGTCTTGCTCGTGGCTGTGACAGAGCTGAGATATTTTTCTGGGTTTAACAAAGAATTGTCAGGAGAGCCAAGCCTGACCTTCTGAGGGACTGGGTCCTGAGGTGCCCTCAGAGCTTTGGAGCTGCAGTTCTGCTGTGGGCAGGAGGCTGATCTTTCACAAAGGCTTCTCTGCTCCAGAGTGTCAGTGGAAGCAAATAGGTGTTAAACTGCATAAAATGTCAAACACGTCGGACAGGGGTGCGAGAACCCTGCTCCTTGGTTTGGAGTTCATCCTTTGCTCACAGTGATACCCAGTGCAGTCAGAACAGCTCTGTTTCCCTGGGAGAAGACCTTGCAGCACATCCCTGCACTCACATGCTCGTTATTCCTCTGCAGCCTGGTATCCATGGCTTGCTCTGGTTTCTTCTATATATCACACAGTTTCTCAGTGGTCTGGCGTTTTTCCATTCTGTTTCTTGCCAAAAAGGGCCTGATAGAATAAGCCAGATGTGCTGAAATTCAGAGATGCAGATGTGGTTCTGACCATCACGTGCAATAACTGTTTTCTTTCAGGATGCCAGTTACAGCCCCACGGTAGCCAGGAACAGCATTCCAGTTCTGTAAGCACTGTCCTCTATAATCAGCTTCTGCTGCAGTGAGGAGGTGGTTGTAATTACAAAATCTGCTGCAGAAATTTATCTCTGACCTAAAGAACACAGTAGATCTGTGAAATCACTTGAACCTCGAGGAGATTTTATCGCTTTTAAAAAAATTGAATCCTGGAAGCCGCTTTTCCCCTGTATCTGAGTGAGGAACAAGACCTGAGAATGTCCCAGCAAGATTCATTCAGGTCTTATGGTCATTTTGCAGCAGATACCTGATTGTGGAGCTTACACAGTTCACCACCATGCCTGGGTGTGCTGGAGCCAAGGGTGAGCTCCAGAACTGAAGTGTCATCGAAGATGTTGCAGAAGAATGGGCCATGTTTTGAGAATATGTGAAATTACTTCTCCTACCCAAATAAGAGGAATTGCCTCCGTGACTGTGAGCAGGAGTCCTGCAGGGAGCTCCGAGAACACCTCAGTGCACTGAGGTTCCATGTGTGGGGCAGAGCTACATTCACAGGGTTGGAAGGCAGCTCGGGGGTCATCCAGTTCAACCTTCCTGTCATCCTGGACCACTCAGAGCCGGTTCCCCAGAACCATTTCCAGATGATTTTTTAATATCTCCATGAATGGAGAATACACAACCTCTTTGGCAACCTTTGCTCATGCTCAGGCATGCTCATCTCCCTGGCCTGTTGGTGGTGCTTTGCCTCATGAACACCAGGACACCACTGGCCTTCTTGGCAGCAGGGGCACCTTGTTCAACCTGGCACACCCCAGGCCTGCAGTGGAGTCCTGGGTTTTGTTTAATGGCATTTTGTGGTTCCCTGACTTGGAGTAGAGAACTCCCCGAATCAGTTTCTTTAACAGTTAATTAGGAAGGTATTTCAATCTCCCAATTTGCTGTTCAGAAGTTGATTTGCTACTCTTTAAACTGATGCCGTGAGCCAGCGTGTATGTGAGTGCCCCAGAGGACCTAATCTGGCTCCAAAGCATTTCACCCTTGGCTCCTGCTGAGTCAGGCTGGCCTGGGTCCCTGCAGGGGCTGGAGGTGTCTGAAAGCCAGTTTGTGCTTTACCTGACAGTGTTCCTGATCTTTCTTTTCTGCATCCTTAGACATTTATCTTAAACATGAATTAGATTTCTGTGTCCTTACCTCTGAGGCGCTTTGAGGTGGTTCTTTGCTTTTATGGATCTGTTACGGATTCAGCGGAGCCCAGCTGCGCTAGCCCAAGGGAGGGGAGCCAAAGTTCACGGTAGAAGACCAACATCTCATAGAACAGCCATGTAGGCTCATCCTGCAGCGTGGGATTCCGCTGTGGGATTCCTTCAGCCTACCTGCCTTTATTAGAGCTTGGGTTTTTTCTCTTTCTTTAGCCCAAATAAAGGAGCAAGAGCCCTTGAGCTCCTGGGGCTGCAGGAGTATGGCCCACCCAGGTCTGAGGTTGTGAGCCCAGGTTGCAGCAGGGTTTGTTTCCTCCCCAGCAACCGATCTGTGACACACCAGAGGCTCACTGCAGACACCCCAGCAGGCTCTGGGATCACTAGCTCAGAGCAGACTTCAGTGAGTAGCGTCATTTTTGGGGGGTACCTGCACCTGCAACCACACTGGCTCAGTGCTCACGCCAGCTTGGCAGAGCTTCAGGGGCTGGAGGGAGTGGTGCAATGTGCTTGGGTTTGCATGCTTTGCCTTCCTTCCAGCTGGAACCTCAGGACCACAAGCTGATCCTAATTTTGCCTTGTCAGAGCCTGTTTATACTGCAGCAGTGATTTTCCTGATGTATGTTCACTCCAGTGCTCTGCTCTTACGCTGTCGCTCAGCGATCTGTATTGGCTGGAGATGGAGGTAGGGTTCTCATTGCGAAGGGACATGACCCACTTTGGCAGGGGGTGTACACATGTGGGTGTTCCATTCGGACTGGGAAAGCTGGAAAGGCCGCAGGTCTGGATGGAGTGTGGAAGGACAGTGGAAGCAATCTCCTAAGATCCCCTGTGCTTAATAAAGCAGTGATGTGTTAAAGTGAGGCAGTGTGTCTGATTCAGAATAATATTCTGCCATTTTTAGGATGCAGCTCCATTTTCTTTTCAGTGCATTTCAAGAGGAAACCCTGCCAGTGCTTTGAAAACCTCAGGAATCACTCACTTGTCATTCCTCCAGCCTTGGGGGCTGGTTGGGCCTGTTTTCCTCTCCTTTGTGTGGCTGGGCTGTGTGCCTGCATCCTGGCGTGGTGTGAGAGCAGCAGTGTTAGGGATGAAGGGGCTCTTCAGCAGCCTGACCCCGCTCAGTTGGGCACTGAGAGGAGGTCCTGAGAGCAGAGGGATCCACACCGAGAGCAGAGGGAGGGCTGATGCTGGCCCTGGTCTTAGCACTCCAGCCCAGACAAGCACTGGTTGTGATCACTCTGTGCTGCGGCAGATGTCATCGGCATGGTGTGCCATTGTCACAAACAACTCCATTGTCTGTTGGCAGATGTATTAACTCTTTAAAACGATCTTGTAAAGCAGTACCCAGCCCTACAGAGGAGCCAGAGTGAACAGTTACCATCATCCCAACTGTGTTTAGGGTATTTCTCATCTCACCAACACACCATACTCCACTGTCTTCCAGTGCTTGTCCTGTGCTAGTGACCGGGAACACTACCTGCTTCCAGTTTAAGGATTTTAGGATTTTGTTTATGTCTCTACAATCTATCTGTTCGAAGCTATAATATTTTTTTTGTCTCTTTGTAAAAATGAAGGCTGTGCTTGTAGAATCCAGGTGGCATCATTAAAAGGGCAGTGACTTGTGTGTGGTGTTATCAGGAAGGAGCTGGGTATC
Source organism: Daphoenositta chrysoptera (assembly GCA_013397915.1). Classification (NCBI taxonomy): domain Eukaryota; kingdom Metazoa; phylum Chordata; class Aves; order Passeriformes; genus Daphoenositta; species Daphoenositta chrysoptera. The sequence continues at coordinate 35,089 of VZRO01006801.1, read as the reverse complement.
TCATGTGGATAAAACAAATGGAACAAGGAAGGGTGATGCAAAGGCTCGTCAGCTGAGCCTGGGGAAAATACCTATGTTCCTGACAAAAGCAAGTTTTTCAGAAAGTGTTAAAATTGAGTCCTAGGGACATTCAGACAAGAATCCGCAATTTCAGCTGCAAAGCTCTCTCAAGCTGCCTCTTAACACAGAACTGTGCTACATCCAGGGAGGCTGACAGACTCTCAGCTCTGGCAGTGTGTCCTTAGGTTAATTTAATTTGGGCAATGTTAAAGCATGGCTGTGGTGTCTGTATATCTGCCTGCTTCAGGGAGCACCGCAGAAATAGAAATTATTCCAGGAAGCTAATAGCTGCCAGTGAACTCCCCTAGCAGTATGATCAGGCTTAATTACAGGATGTGGGGATGAAAGCAGGAAGTTCCCATGGTTTGACTGACTGGTCCTTGAGTGGTGGATGGAGCTCCATGCTCTGAAGGAACTGAGGCCACAGGCTGCTCTGTTCCACTGAGGCACACCTTCTCCAGCCACTGATTTCCAGCTTGAGGGGCCGCAGCTGCTCTGTGACACATCCTGCTGTGGCCCTTTTGGTGTGGGGCTCGTGCCACTGCTGCAGCCTGCAGGAGCAGGTCCAGCCTGAGCTGGGCAGTGGGCAGTGGGCAGGGGAAGGCTGGCAGTGCACAGAATCACAGAATCACAGACTGGTTTTTGTTGGAAAGGACCTTAAAGCCCTTTCAGTTCCACCCCCTGCCTTGGGCAGGGACACCTTTCACTATCCCAGGCTGCTCCAAGCCCCAATGTCCAGCCTGGCCTTGGACACTGCCAGGGATCCAGGGGCAGCCACAGCTGCTCTGGGCACCCTGTGCCAGGGCCTCCCCACCCTCACAGGGAGCAACTTCTTCCCAATATCCCATCTAACCCTGCCCTCCTTCAGCTTAAAGCCATTCCCTTATCTTGTCCCTCCTGGCCCTTGTTCAAAGTCACTTTCCAGCTCTCTTGGAGCCCCTTTAGGCACTGGAAGGGGCTCTAACATCTCCCCAGAGCCTTCTCTTCTCCCCGGAGCCTTAACTATCCCCATTTTCAGCCGGTCTCCAGAGCAGAGGTGCTCCAGCCCTTTAATCATCAGCTGCCCCAGGCTGAGGACATGTGCCCTGAAGTTGGCTGTACAAGCCAGGCCAGTGTCAGTCTCTGTGCAGGGGGAGGCAGGTCTGTCCAGCACATCCTGGGGTGCGGTGTCTGATCACTCTCTGTTTTGCAGCGATGGAGAGGTGCCTGGGGGGAACCCCATGGTGGCAGGTTTCCAAGATGACCTGGATCTGGATGACAAAATCCCCAGCAGACCAGTGCTGGCAGCAGAACGGGTGCCCAGCAAGAACATCACCCTCTCCAGTGAGGAGGAGGAAGAGGAAGAGGTGAAGGACTCTAAGGTCATCCTCGTACCTGATGGAGACAAAAACACAGAGCAGGAAAAAAAAAGGTACAGAGCACAGACTGAAGTGTGGGGTTGTGCTGGCAAACCTGGACCTCTTCTCAGTCCTGCCACTGATTGTGTGTGACCCTGGGCAGTCTAAGTGTCTCTGTCTGCCTGTTCTTCAGCTGTGAGCTGGGGCTGTAGTTACTCTGGGTGTAACTGCTGTGTGCGGTGTGTCCTGCCCCTGCCTCGGAGCTCCTGTGCCACTGGGACAGTTCTGCGTGGGAGTATGTGCCTGCTTTTCCTCAAATCTGAACAAGAACCTGGAACTAAGCACCAGAGTGGCTGTTTGTGGTGGTGCGGGGAGGAGAGAGGAGTCAGGTCTTGGGTGAAGGGAGTGGAGTCACTCTCCACACGCTGTGCTGGGGAACGATGAGATGGGTCATGTTCTCCCTGTACCGTGTCCTGTGGAGTGAGGGTTAGGGACACGAGGGTTATCCTCAACCTGAGTGGTGTGTTTGACCCCACACCCCTATAGGATGCACTGCCTCTCCCAGTGGGATGCACGATGCAGCCCTTGAGGCAGGCTCAGCTGTTAATTGTGCTTTGCTCCACAGAATAGGGGTGGACAGGCTCTGACAACTTGTTTCTTTCTTCTCAGGTCTTCCAGAAATTCTCTGAAACCCCAGAGTGAAGCAATTTTGACCAAAGCAGCTGACCTAAAGGTTCCTGACAGTTTACCTCCCCATTCTGGGTCTGAACGAAACAGCAGCAGCAAGGGCAACACGAGCCTGGCAGCTCCTGCTGCTGCCCCCACAGCAGCAGCACAGGCCTCCAAGGCCACTGCCCAAAGCAAAGGACTTGCTTCCAAGCAGAAGGTGGTCAAAGAGGAGAAGCCTGAGGAGTCTGACAGTGATCAAGAAGGACCAATAGCTACTCAGATGCTCTCATTTGTTATGGATGACCCAGACTTTGAAAGTGAGGATTCTGACAGCCAGAAGAAGAAAATGGTAAATAACAAGACCATGTTGCTGTGAGCTGTGCCAAGCTGAGCTGGAAGTGTTGAGGCATCTCCCTGAGCAGAGCCTTCATCTGCTCTCCCCTCCCTCAGCAGCAGTTGCAGCAAGGCAGGTGCTAGGCAACCTGCAGAGATTGATGTGAGCACAAACCCAGAAATGCTCTGAGTGTGGAAGCCACGTGGCAGCAAGAACCCCATAGAATCACAGATCCATAGAATACCCTGAGTTGGAAGGGACCCAGAAGAATCATTGAGTCCAGCTTCTGGCCCTGCACAGACACCCCAACAATCCCACCCTGCCCCTGAGAGCTTTGTCCAAACACTCCTGGAGCTCTGGCAGCCTTGGGGCCATGCCCATTCCCTGGGGAGCCTGGGCAGGCCACCCTCTGGGGAAAGAACCTTTTCCTAATAACCAGCCTAGACCTTCCCTGACACCAGGTTTGTGTTTACAAACATGAACAAGATTTGTGCTTGTGTGTTTTTCTGTGCTGCTTATTCTCTGTCAGTCCAGCAGTGTGGGAGGTACCAAATACAAAGTGACTGGGTTTTCACCTGAACTTTAACATGCAGAAGGGTGTCTCTGCCAGAAAGAGTGAGCTCCATGCCGTCAATCCAGCAATAAAAAGGCCATCACAAAATTTGCTGGGCAAAGCTTAAAGGGAAAAAGAAAGGTCTGCTTGGGAAGGGCTTTCCAGGACAGCAGAGGTAGCTGTAAGGTCTGTGACATTCAGCACATGCCAGCAGGTGTCTGCTCAAACATGAGATGCACCTGGAGTCCCCTCACACCTTCCCTGTATTACAGGTGGAGAAAACACTTCTTCTGCCCTCTTCTCTGCGCTGGTCAGAACTTGCTGCATGGCTTGAGAGATCCCTGATTTCGGTGACCTGTATTCACAACCTGCAGAGCAATCTCTGAAAACTGCTAGCAGTGATTTGAGATGGGCAGTGGCTGCTCAGGGGTGTCCTGATGTCTGGGTTAGCTGGTGTTCAGGGGATTTCCCTGTGTTTGCATCCTTCTGGAATCCTGTAGAAAGGGCTGTTGTCCCAATTTCTTTGACCTTGCTCATGTGTCATGCTGTTTATTAAGTAATTTTCCATTCATTTTGCATCTTCACTTCCGGCTTTTCTTGACAGTTTAATATGAAAGCAAAAGTATTTGGAGCAAGTTTCCATCTCTTGCATGCACCCATGAGAAGGGGTTGGTGAGGAAGCAGCAGTGTCAGGGAATGCTCCATAGCATGGGAATGCTTTCCCAGTGCAGGGTGTGCTGGTCAGGCAAACCAGTACAGCCATTGCCATCAGCAAGGTGGGGGCGTTGCCTGACCAGCAGCGCAGCAGGGCCGTGTTCCATCAGTGTGCAAGGACACAAGGAAAGGCTGGATAACACATTCTGAAGAGGATCACTTGGCATGTATCAGAAGATCATTAAACTGAATTTCCATTCCCATCATGCAGAGGCAGAGGATTTTGGGGTAATTTCCAGGCTCTGCAGCATCCTGGGTTTTAGCCCACACTGAAGGGGCAGATTTGCCCTGGGAGCACATTCCCTTTTGTCTCGATGAAAGGAATTATTCTGCAGACACATTCTGCTTCCTCAGCCCTGCTGCCTCTGGTGCCTGAGACCCACAGAGCTGCACTGCAGAAAGCTTCTGTCGCTCAGGGCTGGAGGTGAGTTTTCAGTCTGTTCAGTCACCCAGAATAGAGGTGCCTCTCCAGGGCAGGAGGAAGCTGATGCTGGTGAGCTAACAGAGTTGAAGGTCTCATTTAATCCCTTTATATTGGGAGTTTGGTTTCAGCAGCCCCAGTGTGAAGAACACCATTGCCAGTACCAGTGCGACTGAGGCATTTTACCAAGGCAAAAATTAGAGCTCATAAGATCCAGGACATTGATTTCCAGGCAATAACAGCTCAATTCAGCTGACATTTCCTTCCCTCCTCCCCACCTGCTGACATCTGACATTTTTGTGTGCAAAATGGTTAGAGATTTTGGTTGAAGCATTTTTCAGTGTTGTCTGCCTTTGCTTGTCTCTAGGATGAATTCCCAGTGCGGGAAGATCTCTCTGAAATATCTGATGATGATACCTCGCTGGCAAAGCCACCCCAACCTGTGAAATCAACAGTCCCCTCCTTTAAACTGAAAAATGACTCAGATCTCTTTGGCTTGGGCTTGGAAGAAGCTGGTCCCAAGGAGAGCAGCGAGGAAGGTAAAGCTCATACCTTATTTCCACTCTTGCTGCTTTTGTTTGTCAGACATCTGGTTTTTCCAAAGTCTTTCCAGGGTGTCAGCAAACCAATTTGCACAAAATAAAATACCCTCTAACTTCATGCAGTGCCTTGTATGAGTCTGTAATCTGGTTTAACACAGCATAAATAGCTTTTAAGATTTTCCCCATGAGGAGGAGAACTTGGCTTGTCCCTGGCACCAGCCATGGGTTATTTTTGTCCATGCTGCAAGCAGAAGCACATCTTTCACAAGCTGCTGCTGTGTAAGGCTTCCTGCTTAGCCCTGTGTACCTGGGAAGTGGCATTCAGTATTGCATTGCAGTGTCCACCCCCTCCAGAATTTGGATCAGCTTGGACAAAACGCTCTGACATACCCTGCCAATTTCCTCTTCTATTTTTGGGAAAGATGGGGTGGGATCCTGATCACAATCTAAGCATTCCTCAGGCTTCATTTTTTGCCCTCCTATTCCCTGAGGGAACAAATCCTACTCATGCAAATAATTCCTGCTGTCTAGGCATTACTGCAAAGCAACTTCCTGTAGACCTGCCCCAATGTCAGCATGAAAGATGGGAAGTTAAAGATTTAAGGAAGGAAAAAAGCTGTGAGCAGCACAGAAAGAGCTCCTTGAATAGCTGTTCGAAAAGTGTGAGGAAGGTGTCACAGGCTGCCATGGTTCCATCAGCTTGTCACTCTGAGCTGCTCAACAGCAGAGCTTGAAATAGCTGTAAGTGCATCTGCAGAGACCCAGGTCAATAATTTAACTTCAGTTTAGATTCTTAAATAATTAAACATGGGTTCCTCCTATCTCCTCTTTTGGTGATAAATGTAAAACCATCTCTTGGTCGTCAGTGATTGGAGCTTGCCTGACAATTAGGCTTCTCCAAGGCTGCATTTACACATCAGCTGAGGAAAAAGGTGTGTGTAAGGAAGAGTGACAGTCAGCACACGTGAAAAGTGGTGCTGTCATGAAGCCTCTGGTGAAGCAGCTGAACAGGTGCTCCCCTGTTCAATGAGGTTTTGTGCAAAGGCAGAGGACACTCAGCAGCCAAGTCATCAGCCACAGTCATGTGTGACACCTGTGACAGGGATGGCCTCTGGGACTCATTTGGTGGTGTGAAAGTATTCACCCCTGTAGAGCAGGGCTGCAGCAGGGTTGCTTTGGGGATGTAATTGCCATCCACAGTGTGAGCAGCAGTGAGTGTTGGCCTGCCAGGGTGTCCCATCGGCTGACACCATGTCCTCGATCGTCCTCAGAGAAGATGCCTGGGAGGATTTCCGCCAGAGGGGAACTGTTCCCAGGAGCTCTTCTTCAGTTCTGGAAATAACAATCTAGTCCCAAACTTGGCCTTTGGACCAGTTTGTAGAGCTGGTCTCTAGATGTGCTTGTTAGTAGCTGTGACACAGTGAATGCTAGGTCGGTGTTGGTCACACAGATCATATAATGCTCGTGATTAAACAAGTCAGATATGGTTGAGTCAGGGTGTGGGTGCTGGGGCCTGTGTTGGTTCCCAAAGGGGCACAGTTTGGCCTGGGGTGTTGGCATTGCCTTTGCCTATGGCTCCAGGATGGAGCATTTTGTTCTCAGAAATGGGGCCAGGGCAGAATTACACCTCTTACCATTTAAATGGATTAAACACCANAACAGATAAACAAACGTCTAAGGAGAAAAAGAAGAAGAAAAAGAAAAGCAAAGAGGTAGTGTTTAATTCCTCAGATCTGCCATGTTACCCACCTGCCAAGAACAGGGGTGGCCTTCCGTGGTGTCCTCCTGGGACTTGGTGGACTCCCTTCCATGCTCACAGCCTGCAGCTCTGATCTGTGCCTCCTAGGCTCTGCAGACCACTGACCTGCAAAGCAGGATTTTAGAGCAGTTGAATTTTGAAAAGGTAGTGTGTGAGTTTGTAAAATACAGGATGAGGCAGAGCAGTGCCTCTGTGGTGGACTTGTGTGTTGATAGCACCATGATTTTCCAAGCAGAGGGATGCCCACAACAGACCTGATCTCAGGGACAGCAAGGGAAGTCTGCAGGAGGCTTTGTCTGTGCTGTTTAAGCCTGTCCCATACCGTGGTATTGCTGGGCACAAATGGTCTGGCAGACCAGTGCTCTGTATAACCCAAATGGTCTCTGCTTTTCTGTCCAAACTCGCAGAAGGCTCTTCTGGTGCTGCAACCTAAGTGAGATTCCTGATCCAGTTGAAGACATCCCTGCCCATGGCACAGGGGTTGGACTGGGTGACGTTTAAAAGGTCCTTTCCAGCCCAAACCGTTCTTCAGAGCCAGGTGTCAGGGCAGTACATCCTGGGTCAGGGGAACACTCAGAGGGTGTGCTAACAAAGATGTTCTCATTTTGCAGGAAGAGGACAAGTCAGTGAAAAAGAAGAGCAAACACAAGAAGAGCAAAGAGAAGGAAGAGAGCAAAGAGGAGAAAAAGAAAAAGAAAAAGAAGAGCAAGGAGAAAAGCACTGAGATAGATGAACTTGAGGCTTTTCTTGGCGGAGGAGGAGCCAGCATGAGCAAACCACAGGGCGGGGGGGACTACGAGGAACTGTAGTTTGGCTGCGAGTGGACTCTGCACCATGGCTGTCTCCATCTTCTCTGATGAGTCACCCCAGGACAGGCACAGATGTGTAAAGCTTTGGCCCTTTGCTATGTAGTCTCTCAAACCAGAGTGAGCAAAACAAAAGCTTCACATTTGCGTGTGCTGCTCTGGTGCATCGTTACACAAAGAAAACCCAGCTGAGATGTACGTGAGCCAGGGGAAGGTTCAGGGCATGGCTCCCGGGCCTGCTTCCAGGCTGTCGGTTTTTCTCCCTCCAGAGATGCCCCATCAGGTCAGTGGCAGGCTGTGGGGCAATGGGACCTGCCTCCTGCTCCATCCCTGCTGCATTCCACTCCTGAACACCTGAAATTCCTGTCTTGTTAAGAGGAGTGCAACAAAACATGCCGCATGAACGCATCCTGCTCGACTGTCTCAAGTCTTTAACTTCTTATCCTTCCTAATTTTTTAAGGAGAAAGGTGATATTGGCCATTGCTTCACCCAGCAGTTGATGAGCTTTAAGTCAAGCAGATCATGGTATGGTACAGCTCTCTAAAGCAGCAGGCACAGGGACAGTGTGAGAGAGAGAGTGTGTGATTGTTGAAGTCCTTTGAATGGGACCTTTCTGCACAGCAGCTTAATTAGCCCTCACTGGTGCTGCTGTTGGAATTCATGAAGCCCATTGATTTCCGTGGCCCCAGTGTCTCAGACACTACATGTAAGCTGCTATGCAGTTTGGGAAAACAATGAAAAGTGCAAAGCTAACCTGAAAGAGAGTGAAAAATCAGTGCTTTTCTGCATTTCCCACTCTTGAATTTGCATATTCCAGAATCCCCTGCTGCTGGGACTTCTCAGGGACATGACTCCATGTGGAAATGAAGATATCCAGAGCTTCAGAATTGGCTACAGGGCAGTGTTGGCATGGCAAGGCATTTGCTTCTCAGGCATTTTACAGTCAGGCTGTAAACCCCAGCTGCTGCTCTGTGCGGAGAGGGACCAGCACTGCAGCTCAGCAACGTCCTGCTCCAGCTTCTGTCCATCCTGCGGCCAGCCAGTGTGCTGCCTTCCTGCCCCAAGCAGAGAGCCTCCTCTGTCCCATGACTTTGGGAAGCCTTTTAGTTTTTGCTTTGAACTTAAACCCATGGATTAGTATCTGCTCAGCAGCCGTTGGATGGGCACTATGGCCACCCCTTGGCACTCACCTGTGTCTCAGTGAGCAGCTCCTGTGTTTGATGGAGCTGGTCAGTTCTCTGTGCCCCTCCTGGTTTGGGTCTGGGGTCCCTTGCCCAGCTCAGACGGTGAAGCTTCCTCCGGGTTCTGTGCGTTACGTTCCCCTCTTGCTTGTAAGTTGATTTGAGGTTTGGTTTTGTTCTCCCTCACCTCTTTTTGTTGTAAAATGTCAGCCATGAAATCCAAACTGGAGTTTCCTTCTGCGTCCCTATAAAGCAATGTGTTCTTTTGATCCATTATCCACTCCAGAGCTGTCTTGACCAGCAGGCATTTCCTGCTCCATTTTTCTTTTTCTTGCACCCAAAATGCACTTGTAACCACTTCTGTATAAAACAAACTGGTTTTTTGCTGCATGAGCAGTGTATTGTTCAGGTCTGTCTGCCATTAGCATTTGCCTCCTCTGAGCATTCCACGTGTCACTGTAGGGAAATTGCATGGGACAGTTCAAACTTTGTGCATCTGGGGAGGAAAAGAGAGATTGAGACGGGACTGGTTTGCAGCCCTTTTGGGCAAAGGCAGGTGGGAGCTCAAGCCTCAGCTGCTGTGGTCCCGAAAGTGCTTCTGTTCCATCAAGATTTTGGGTCATGTTCCATTTTTGCGTCAAAAAACCCTGGTACAGTCCATTCTGACTATAAAGCTCTGTTGTACACCTGTCTCTGCACATCTTCTTCTACCCCAGAACCCCCGTGCCTGGGCTGGGAGCTGCGTGTCCCTCCTCGTGCTGCTGTGTTCCCACACCTCGTGGGTCGGGGCGCTGAATTAAAAACCATTCAAAAAAAAAAATGAGGTGAACGTAAGAACCACAAGTTCTTTCCCCAAAACTGAAGTCTGCCTTGAGAGAGCTGCTGTTTCCCACAGTGTAGAGGGGGTGTGGTTTTGGTCAGGTGTGGGTACAGGGGCTGTCCTGGTGGCCAGTCCCTGCTGACACGGGTGCTGGCCTCAGTGTGTCCGGCACCTGTGGCAGGTTTGCTGCCCTAGGAGCCTTCACATTTCCTGCAGCTTGTCAGCACAAGGAGCTGAGGCAAAAATAGGCAAAGATGAGTCATTCTGCTCCAAAATGCTCCTGTAAAAGAGAAAGGCAGATGTGAGAGCTGGCTCTACTTAGACTCAAGCCCCAGGAGGGTGTGTGGCATGGTTTGGCTTCTGCAGCCACGACAGAGAAATCCCACCCTGTGGGTGAAGTGGGAGCATGGAAGGTAAGAGCAGCAAAAAGGCCCTTTTTATAATACAGAATCACAGACTGATTTAGGTTGGAGGAGGCCTTAAAGCTCATCTCATTCCAACCTCCTGCCGTGGGCAAGGTTACCTTCCACTGGACCAGGTTGCCCCAAGCCCTGTCCAACCCAGTCTTTTTAGACTTCTCCCTTTTCCAGGGACTGCTGAACTGGTTTGGGCTACAGTGTGAGGTGTGATCAAGAGCCATCAAGCGTGAGGGAGGGGAGAAGGAAACAGGCCTTGTTTGAGCCAGGCTTTCCCAGGCCATCCTTTCAAAGAAGCTAAATATAAAAAGTATGTACGTGCCTGTCATTATGGCAAAGCTTCTGCAGGATCAAAACGATATAAATAGTTCCTGCAAGCATCTCTGCAGGTACCAGGGTATTTGCTTTTGGGTTTATCAGTCATCCAAAAAAACAAAAAATCAAGAGCTTGAGGCTGAGGAGCTGCAGTTTCTTGCAGCTAATGCTGGCCAGAGCTGCAGGGGCTGGGTTTGGAGCAGTAGGAGGAAGAAGTGCAGATTTATCACCCAAGCTGCTGAGCTTCGTGCCCCAGCACTTCAGGGCCTGTGCCCAAGGGACCATGGCTGATACCTGGCCTGTGGCTGCCTCCTGTCAAACCCCAGGTACGGCACCAGGACCAGGACAAGCTGACGGGTCCCTGCAGCTCCTGCCACCCCTGCTCCAGGTGTTTCCCTGCCCGTGGCAAATGGTTGCAACCAGCTGATCTTTAAGGACCCTTCCAACCCAAACCACTCCATGATTTTATGGTCCCTGTGGAAAGCTGTCCATCACCCTCTGCCCTGGAGCTGCAGCCTGTCTCACCAGTGCACCCTGCCTTCTTCATTCCCCATGGTCAATGGCAAGGGCCGCATGCAAGGAGTGCCCCGATGGTGTGCTTTGGGGGATGCAGCTGTGCCCTATTTCTGTTGCTCCCATAAAGTCATGACAAGTTTTTCCCTGGCTTGCCAAGGCCCAGGGTGAGAATTTGCTTCCTTCCTCCCAGCAGTGAATGTGAAAAGGTCATTGGAACTTGGATTGTAGCAGGACACAAAATGAATGTGTAAAGCTGTGACTGCTCTTGGAGGCTCTGTGGGGGCTCCAACCTGGCTGCCCCCAGCCCTGGCACTGGATGGACCTGGGCAGGGGCTGGGCTGGGGATACGATGGGCTTGCTGCCTGCAATGTCCCCACATCCAAGGGTCCAACTGCTTGAAGAGCCCATCGTGCTTCCCTGTCCTTTGGGATGCCCCGGAGCAGCCAGATGAGTGATGGTGGGGAAATCCTGCAGTAGGACGGGCTTAGGGACCGGGGCTGTAGCCTAGCAACAGCCTCAATCATGGCATAATATAATTAATCCAGCGCTGGCTCAGTCTGCTGCAGAAAGACACCAGGGCAAGTGATTGAGCCTCTTTAACTTGTGGATTTGCCTCCAAAACCATCCTGCAGCGTCTCAGGCATGTCTGGCATGTTCCTGGCCTGAGAGTGCTCCACGGTGAGTACCCAGCCTTCCTTTCCAACCCCCTGGCAGGGCAGTTGCTGAGCAGAGGGAATTATCCTCAGGCACCTTCAGTGAGCCGTCGTGGGCGATCCTGTGGGCTCAGACAGACCCCGGTGGGGTGAGGTGTGGCAAGGTCGGCTGAACTGGGGGCTCAGCAGCCTGTCCTCAACAGGACACCGTTCCAGGTTAAAGCAGGAGTGTCTGCGTGCCCTGCCTGGAGCTGCATGGGGATACTGCCATGGGGCAGCCAGCCTGGGAACTCCTAAAACTCCTGGTTACCCCCAGGTTGTTGACAGGCTCTGCCTTAGGGCAGGAGCAACGAGGGCAGGCAGCGGTGCAGCTCTCCATCAGCACAGAGGGGAGATGGGAGGCGGAGGGGGTGTTGTGCCTGCTGGTGGCAGGGGACACCCGCAGGGTGTCAGTCCCGCCTCTCCATGCTCCAGGATGGCACGGAGAGCACTCCCAGTGCCTGAAGCTTGGCCTGGGTAGCAGCCGCGGCTGCAGCCCGAGCCGGTGTCTGCAGGCTGGCTGCGGGAGGGAGCCAGCCAGCTGGGAAAAGAGCAGGCTTTTCCCTGGAGCTGGCAGGAGAAACACCCGTCCCTGTGCCTTTGGCAGGCAGCGGCTCCACGGCAGGTGTGAGTGATGGATTCCCACCCCCTGGGGCCGGCACCGCTGTCTGGGTACCCCTGCAGCTACCAGAGGTTCCGGGTGAGCAGGCTGGAGGGTGGCACCACTGAGGGGGGCTGGAGGGAGGCTCAGCACCCTGCCCGGTGCAGTGGTGTCTGAAACAGGGTCTGCCTGTGGGCCTGCTGTGGGTCAGCAGACGTGTATGCCCTGAGCCTGAACTCTAGACTGGATTCCTGCGAGCCTTTGGAGACCGACTGGTCCTTCCCAAGGAACCCCAACAGGAATGTGGGGTTACAGCTCTCTGTGCAGGCAGGGGCCTCTCAGTAGCTGCTCAAGAGGCTTCACCTCACCCTTGGGTGCCACCAAACCCATGGGGGCTGCAGGGCAGGGTCCAGCTCCCTGCCCAGCCCCCAAGTGGGCAGCAGGGCCTGGTTTCTCCCTTGGTTCAGAGCTGGATGAAGGGAGGGGATGAGAGGGAGTGAGGAGGAGAGAAGCTGGCAGGAGGGGAGACCCTCCTGTCCCCAGCCAGGCATCACGCTGATGCCAGGCAGCTTGGGAAAAGGAGAGCATCACCCGCAGACAGGAGCTGCAGGGTGCCAGCAGCGAGCATCTCATCCCATTGCAGGTCTCCATCTCCCAGCTGTGGGATCCCCACGTTACCTTGGAAACAGGGGATTTCGCAGCAGTGGTGCTGCCTGCAGTGGGGGCAGAGGCCCATGCCCGCAATACTGCCTTGCCCTCCCTGTGCCCCCAGCCCTGCCTGTGCTGCTACCCCCTCAGCCCTTCCCCAGGAGCAGGGGTGGGGTGGCTGCCAGACCCCATCTGCTCCCCCAAGGCTGGCCCTGCGGTGGGTGCTCTGTGCCCACCCTGTGCCCCCAGCTGTGGCTGCCCACACAGTGAGGATGGGGAGCAGAGAGCCCGGGAAAAAGGGAAGGTGTCAAATTATGAAATACTCATCCTTGCTGTGAATTGAGCAGCACGGGAGGGAGTGGAGCAGCCCCAACACTTCCAGGAGTCACACAGAAGTCCCCAGCATGGTGAGGCACTGGCTGCCAGTCACCCCCGTTTCCCGCAGGGTGGGCATCGGTGGGTGCCACAGCCCCCCATCCCCATTTTGGGGTGCCCCACACCGTTGCCCCAGTGCTGGAGCCCTCACCACTGCCTCGGTGGCTGTAGCACCCTTGGGGAGGACCCCGCACCCACTTCCTGCCCAGAGGCCAGGCCAGCCCCAGCTGCAGCCTCTTCCCACGGAATCACATCTCACGGGATGCACGGCACGGACCCAGCATCGCCGCCCGGTGTTGCGGGTGGCACCCTGACCCGTTCCGTGCTGCATTCGAGAGCTAGGAGCTGCCTCACCGGAGCTCAACTCGAGGCGCGCCCCGGCCCGTTCCTGGCGGAGCCGTCACCCCGCGAGTGCAATCGCCCTGACACTGGGCTCCGTCTCGCAGGTGGCCCCAGGGACAGGCTGGTGGTGCCAGCCCCGCGCTGTCGCTTCCCATCGCGGGCCCCGTGCTGAGCTGCGCAGCTTCCCCCTCACTCCGCTGTGCCATCGGCGCCACCCGGCCCTTCCCCGGGAATTGCCGTGCCGGGGACACCGTGTCCCAAACTGCCGGCGGAGTCCGACACACCCCACCCCAGACAGCCCCGGGCACCCGCGGGCAGCATCAGCCCGCCCTGTCCCTTGGGCTGGCAAGAGCACCCCTGGAAGGACAGCTTGGCCCCCGGCTCCCCAGGTTGGGCATTTTGGGGACCTGTTGGCTGCTTGGCATCTGCCAGCCGGTCACGTCCCGCTGGGCGGGTCCCAGAGCGCCGCGGGACTGGGCGGGCTGCCCCGTCCGGCAGGGATGATGCGCCGTCTCGCCGTCCCCCAGTAACGCGCCCGGCACAAGCGAGAAGTGGAAATTGTTCATTTGTGTTTAACGTCCTTCCAGGTATTTTTCCCCAACTGCTTTCAGAGTTTCTCTGAGGAATCTCCTCCTCCTTTTGCTTTCTCAGAGAGGGCCATGTTGGGTTCCCCTGGCATGACCACACCAGTGCCCTGTCCCACTGCCAGACTGGGGCTGCGGGAGGGTCACGGGATCTTACAACATTTAGACAAACAGTTTATTCTAATGAGATTTATTTTATAAAGCAGGTAAACCAATTAAACCTTCGCCAACATTTGAATACAGGCTTGTGATGTCAAATGGAATTGGTACTGCCTGACTGACTTGAGAATTCCCAAGATTTTAGGACAGCTAACCCGGAATCTGCAAGCACTCCCCCAGTAGTGAGGACTCTCCACCTCAAATAGTTCCTTTGAGCAGTGTCCCGACCAGTGTGTTGGGTGGCCCCTTCCTGCTCTGAGCTGCACCGAGGGACACGGCGGGGCTGGATCAGGGAAGCCGATATCCTGTGCCACGTTAGTGTCAAATCTCACAGCGAGCTCTCGGCGTGGCCTCTATGAATCGGTCTTTTGGGAGGGCTGGGGGGCCCCAACCCACCCCAGCTTTGCAGCTGTGTAGGACAGATGTGACCCCTCAAGTCCCTCGCAGGATGAGATGTGCCCTGCTTTGGGTCTCACCAAGTGCCCAGAGTCACCACAGACCTCCAGGGTGACCTGTGGGCACAGTTTTCCTCCGTGCCTCAGTTTCCCCTTTGGATGGGGCCCAGCAGAACTAAGTGTCACCTGCAGACACTTTGGCCAGAGACACGCTGTCAGGGGCTGGTGGGGAAACTGAGTCACAGGGACATAGTGAACGTGGTGGCTCTGCTCCCCGTGGAGCCTGGGGAAGGACTCAGCACCGAGGAGGCAAAGACCCCACAGAACGGGGGATTTGCCCCCACACTGGCCCAGTCTGGCTGCTTCTGGCTTTGACAGCGAGCCACGGTGGGGCAGCCCAGACACAGGGACAGGAGCTACTCCTGCCTGGGGACAGGCACCAGGCTGGCCTTTTCCTTGTAGGATTGCAGGGACGAGCCAGGCTTGTGTGATCCCTGTGGCCACTCACGTGTTCCCCCAGCAGGACAGGGGCCCCGGCAGCTCGGCCAGGGACAAGCCTGAGCCATGGCAGGGGCCCAACACCTCTGTCCTCTGCACAGGGATAGGGGACAGTCCCGTCCCAAACTGCAGAGTCCTGCTGCCCACATGGCTCTGCCCAGGGGGTACCCTCCATCTGAGGGGCTGCCACCCCTGAGGGTGGTGGGCACAAGGCCAGAGACAGCCCCCCAGCCCTGCCACTCACCCCTTCTCAGTTCCCGTGGGGCGGGGGCTGCCTCTCCTGCCGGAGTGCCGCAGAGTGGGAACCCGGAGTGCCAGAGCCCAAAGCAGCAGCATGGCCCCGCAGCCGGCACGACTGCAGTCCTCAGCTCCAACCTCCTCGAGGGTGATCTTCTTCTCTCCCACAGGCTGCCACTGACTCGAGGAGGAGGAAGAGAAGGAGGAGGAGGAGGAGGAGGAGGAGGAGGAGGGGGAGCGAGATGAGGGGAAGGCAGTGTCCATAGCCCCATTGCCCTGCGCACAAGACATGGCGCTGCCATCTCCGGTGCGGTCCAGTTGGATCCCTCAGCACTTTCTAGCCTGGAATAGCAGCCGCACACGGGGAGCAGATGGCCCCACTGTCCCCTGCCATGGGGCGTGGGGAACAAGGTCCAGCCCGTTTGTTCCCTGATTTCGGAGCTGTGGCCGCTCCAAAGCCCAGAGCTCCAGACAGGTGACCTCAATCCATGCAAGTGTCACCCAGGGCCACAGCTGCATGGACAGAGGGTGGCACTGCAGGGGTGCCCTAAGGGCAGCATACTCCTCCATGCCAGGACTCTGCATTCCACAGGGATGGGCTCCTGCATTGTTCGGGTGATTGCACCCACGGGGGATGTGGAGCCTGTCCGGTGCTCCCGCGTGCATCAGTGGCCACATCGGCGGTGCTCGGGGCTGGCTGGCGCGGGGGAGCAGATGGAGCAGCACGGCGGGGACCGCGGGGGCAGGAAGCCGGGGGCAGCGGGAGCGGCTGGACCAGCAGCCGGAGACCTGTGTCCTGCAGAGAGGAAAATGGAAGTACTGGGGAGGCTGGGGCGGGGGGGAGAGGGGAGGCAGTGATGGGGCCCGCCTGAACATGGTGCAGGGGTCCCGGGGGACTCTTGGCCCCGTGTGTGCAGCAGGGACAGGCTGACCCTGCTCCCAGCTCCCGCCCCAGCTCCTGCGCCACTCGTCAGAGCAGTGAGCTCCTGGTGCTCAGCCCGGCCCCCAGGGCACGTCCTGCTGGTCCCAGTGAGCTTAGCAACGCCCACAGCTCCCAGGGGCATTCATGCAGGAATCACAGCAGTGCCAGCCCGCCACAAACCCCCCAGCACAGCTCTGCCTGGTGCAGGCACCACAGACAGTGGAAGGCTGTTTCTGGTGCTGCAGTGGAGAAAGGAAAGGGCCTTTTGAATCCGGGATTTTGAATCAAGCAAATCGCGGGGTGCAGCTGCCATGCAGGAACACGTGGAGAGCAGCAGCCTTGGATCAGGGCTCGGAGCCATGGCAGGTCCCGGTGGGTCCCAGGGCCATGGCCTCTTGCCAGGGCACCCACAGGTGCTGGGGCTGCCGCCGGAGCTGTGGGCAGTGGAGGGCAGCTCGAGGAGGTGACAGGGGGAAACTGAGGCAGAGCTGTGGTGCAGGGGCTGTGCTGTGCTGGAGACGTTGGGCCCGGAGTGTGCTGGGAGCCGTTCTGTGCCTCCTTCGTCCGTCTCCATCACTGAGCATCCCCGTGAGCTCCGGCCATCACAGACAGCGACAGTCCCGGAGCCTCCGGGAAAACGAGGCCATTCCACGGAGGAGCTTAGCGGGGATTTCGCTGCCCAGTCGGCCCCGGCCGCGCAGGGCCACGGTGATGGGGCAAGGTCAGACAGGACAGGCCTGGGGGGTTCCGACAGTGGGGGGCTGCCGGTGAAAGGGCAGGTGCCTGCGGGGGCCGTGGGGTCTCTGTACACGGTGTGGGGCTAAGCCCGGGGGCACCGGCGGTCCCGCGGANGATGGGGATGGGGATGGGGATGGGGAACGGTCCGGGGGCGGTGCCGGGGGAGGCTCCGGTCCCGGTGCCGGCCCCGCCGGTAACTCCGCCTGCCGTATTTATGGGAAAACAAGCGGCGGCAGAGCGTTGGGTCGAGCCGTGCTGTGCCCTGCCGTGCCGTGCCTTGCCGGATCGGGCGGAGCCCGGCCATGGCCCCCGGGGGGGGGGCGGACCCCGC
>VZRO01006798.1:946401-956964 GCA_013397915.1 Daphoenositta chrysoptera | reverse complement strand
CCCCCGCTGCTGGCAGCGGCAGCCCCGGGCGCTGCCGGCGGAGGGAAAGCGGGAACAGGGCGCACACGAGCGGGGAAAGGCGGCAGAGCCGCGGGAGCCGCGGGCGGCGGAGCGCCGGTGCGGGCGCGGGGCTGCGGCCCCTCTCTTCCCGCCCCAGGTCCCCGCCGTGCCCCTCCGGGCGGGCTGGCACGGCTGGGGCACAAAGCCGCGACTCCACCCGGCCCGCACCTCCGTCCTCTCCGGCTCCGCGTCCCTCCCGGCCCGGCTTCCTTCCCCTCGGAGCGGGGCGAGCGCGGGAGCTGCACGGGGCTGCTGCTGCTGGGGCCGCTCTCCACCTGCGGCCGCCAAGAGCCTGCCGGGCCCGCCACGGGGCTGGGCTGTGGATGGCAGCCCGGAGCAGGACGGAGTCATCCCTCCCTCCAGGAGTCGGCACTCGGTACCCGGACCACCCCCGGCGGGGCTGCCTCGCCCCAAAGCATCTCTGCCGCTCGGCCCCTTCGGTCCTGGGGACGGAGGGCGCCTCGCCTCAGCAAAAGGGGCTCTTTGGGGACATTTGATCCCCACCCAGCCACACACGGACATTCTGGGTTCTGGCCCGCATTCCCCTGGAGTGCCAGGCTGTTTTCCAGCCGCGGAGCAAAGGTGGGAGAACGGTGCACAGGCTGCCTCGTGCTTTTTTCCTTTCCTTTCCTTTCCTTTCCTTTCCTTTCCTTTCCTTTCCTTTCCTTTCCTTTCCTTTCCTTTCCTTTCCTTTCCTTTCCTTTCCTTTCCTTTCCTTTCCTTTCCTTTCCTTTCCTTTCCTTTCCTTTCCTTTCCTTTCCTTTCCTTTCCTTTCCTTTCCTTTCCTTTCCTTTCCTTTCCTTTCCTTTCCTTTCCTTTCCTTTCCTTTCCTTTCCTTTCCTTTCCTTTCCTTTCCTTTCCTTTCCTTTCCTTTCCTTTCCTTTCCTTTCCTTTCCTTTCCTTTCCTTTCCTTTCCTTTCCTTTCCTTTCCTTTCCTTTCCTTTCCTTTCCTTTCCTTTCCTTTCCTTTCCTTTCCTTTCCTTTCCTTTCCTTTCCTTTCCTTTCCTTTCCTTTCCTTTCCTTTCCTTTCCTTTCCTTTCCTTTCCTTTCCTTTCCTTTCCTTTCCTTTCCTTTCCTTTCCTTTCCTTTCCTTTCCTTTCCTTTCCTTTCCTTTCCTTTCCTTTCCTTTCCTTTCCTTTCCTTTCCTTTCCTTTCCTTTCCTTTCCTTTCCTTTCCTTTCCTTTCCTTTCCTTTCCTTTCCTTTCCTTTCCTTTCCTTTCCTTTCCTTTCCTTTCCTTTCCTTTCCTTNCGAGGTGGATGGACACCATTCATTTTCACTTGCACATCCCCTTGCTGGCTGCTGGGTCCCAGCACAGCCGTGCTGTGCAGGAGGCAGATGCTGCTCCTTGTCTCAGGGCAAAGCAGCGACCCCTCCCTTCCCAGTGCTACCTGGTTCCATGGGGGAGGACCCTGCTGCCTCTGCCTCCAGGGCTCTGCCACAAATCTGAAGCCAAAACCCGAGGCACTGATATCCAACTCTAAATTGTGGGATTTCTTTCCTCCCCCAGTCTCCCATCCCACCAGACTCCCCACCTAAAAGTCCAACCCAGTCCCCTCACGCCTCTTCTCCAGCTACATGGGGCCAGGGAAGAGGTGGGGGTGGGCTTGTGTTTTGATTAATATGGAAATAAAATGCAGAAATAGCAGCAGTACTTAGCTTCATTGCTTCAGTTTAGAGATTTATTGGCGAGGAGATAAACACCAGGCTGGGGGCCTTGCTCAGTAATTCACTGTTCCCATCAGTTAGTACCAAATGAGCAAATCGTTTTTCTTTGAAGTCACAGAGGGGGAAAAAAAAGAAACGGGAAAAAAAAAAAAAAAGAAACGGGGAAAAAAAAGAGGAATTTTTTTTAATAGGTTGCTATGCCTTGCCCCAGGTCCAGACCTTGTCTGCCTGCCCAGCTGCCCTGATTGGGGCCCTACTCTCCAAGCAAAACTAGAAAGGAGTTTATTATGGATGTGTGTCTCTTAAAATGCATGTGTCTTGCTCTGCCTCCCTCCGACCTTCATTTTTTCCTATTTTTTCCTTCATATTTTCCTATTTTCTCCTATTCAAATTTTTAAACTTTGTATTTTCTATTCTTTGAAGCCCCATTTTCCCTCCTGCAGAAGCAGGCAGGCATGGTTTGAGCTGGAAAGTGCTGTCACAAGATGACATTGTGCTGCTGCCAGGGAAAACAAAGGGGCAAGATTGAGAGGGGGAAATGGGCACTTTGGGGGCACACAAACCCCTTCTCAGGTCTGAAACAGAAGCAGCCAACTAGCAGATAAATACAAGCTAAGTACTAAAATGTAAGCAGACATTTTTCACTGGTCTGTGAAACTGAAGGATTTGAGTTTGTTGCTTTGCTTTCAGTGCATTAGAAATACCTTGAGACATCCACATTGTATTGCCAAAATTGAGCCAGAACCTGCTGAACACTCATATTTTACTGGACCAGCAGGACAGGTCAGGTGAGACATCCTAGGGCATCTCAGAGGCAGTAAACACCTATGTTTAAGCGGCTGAATTGAGCCTTACAATTATAGAATCATAGAAAAATTTAAATTGTATCAGACCTTTAAGGCCATTGAGTCCAATCAGAAATCTAACACTGCCAAGTTCACCACTAAACCATGTCCCTAAGTTCCATCTTAATGTATTTTGAATAGGGAAACACAGTAAGAATAAAACAGTCTCAAAAAAAAAAAAAAAAAAAAAAAAAAAAAAAATCTGCATATTGGAATCTTTGAGTATAAAGCTACACTTTAACCAAAGAGAAAAACCAAAACAAAACCACCCCAACATTCACAGAAGGATCTTCCCCCAGTTGCTTACCACTTTTTAAACAAAGAGACTTAATTGTTGATTGACTGTTGTTAATTTTGTGTTCTCTGTTTTTTCAAATAATCAGTTTGATTAAAACTATGAAAGGTTTTAGGGTCAAACAAATACAACGAAAAAGAAAAGCCAATATTGCACCACATCAGGGAGGTGATACAGTTTTTGATGGAGCTGTATCCATATCTGTGCTCCCATCCAACACCTGCTCAGCATCCAAAAACTGCTGAGTTGGAGACACTGCAGACACCAGAAGGGTGAATGAAAATGCCCATAGCCTGCTCACCCCAACAAATATTCTTCTTCATGCCCTTCATTTCTCTCTTCTGAAGTTGAAACAAACCCTTTTTGCTTGATTACATTGAATTAGGCACCTAGATAAGCACAGTGCAGCTGCAGAAGAGTAAAGTTTGGGCAAAACTTCTTAAAAATTAGTATCATCAGTAGAGGCTATGTGACCAAAATCTATGCCTAGGTCTCCCAAGTCTCTGAAGCTGTTGTAGGTTCAGGATAGGGTTCTATATAGCCTTAGTAAAAAAAGCTGTAGATCTATATTTTAATTCAATATTTTTAAGTTTGGTTTTTTTTTCCTAAAGTGTTGTGGCTGTTGACATGTACATCTTTAAAATTACCTGGCAGAGCAGCATGAGGGGCTACAAGAAAAAACTACAAGAAGTGCAGTAATTTAGTGTTTAGGATGAAGATGATTTGTGGGCACCCACACCTTAAAAACGAATGGATCTCTTGAAAACCAAGGTGTTTGCACAGGGCCTGGTCGTGATGCCTTGTAAACTAATAAAAGCAGGTAAGACTCAATTTTTAAGACAAAGATAGTGGAGTCTCCACAAAACAGGGGAGGAAAGGAACTGTAGTCTCTGATTGCATTTATCACCTCCAGAAAACCCTCTCCCATGTCAGGGATGTACATGAGGATGCAATAGTGCCTTAGTCATGCCACCAGAGGAAATATTATACAAATTATTCACGAAAGGAAGTTAGTGTTTGTATTATAAAAAAATAGATTCTGTCTTTGACAATACTTAATTACTTTTCTGCGTATTTTTGTGTGTGCTTTTTTCTTTTTTAATATATTTTATTTTAATTGTTTTCTACCCAGTGACTCTGACTATCATGCACCAGGTGCTATTTCGCTGTGTTTCAGCTGTAAATTGTTAGGTGCTTCTCTGAAAAACACGAGATTTCATTTGTTTTTTTAAAAAGCAGAGAAAGGTTTCACAACTAATAAAAACTTATTTTTACAAAATCTGACCTTTGACCTGAGGGACTTGCAAGCCCTCATCCATGGGGTCAGAGGAAGAACAATAATGTGGCCACACAAAACATCCTCTTTCCAGACTTTTTGTTGATGAACAAAGATCTGTCAAGTGCCATGCAGGAAGTAGACAACTAAAAATGCAGTTTGTCCCTTGTGCTGCCCTGCCTCACACTTTGCAGAGGAATTGGCCATGGTGGATTGGGTGGCCTGTGCTGTCAGATCTTCACACAGCAAGTGAATTTTCAGGCACTGTGAGAAAGGCAGCTCGAAACATTTACTGGGAGAGCTTCTATCCCCAGCTTCAGCACCCATTTTCCTCCTAAAACTGCAAGTGACAGTGCAAGTGACAGAAATCAGTCACAACTGTGGTGGCAATGAGTGGGATGATGGTTTGCTTGAGCACAATGAGAACTGAGTTTGGACACCACCCCACGTAAGTGCTGATACTTACAGAGGACTACAAATATATCACACACAGACCTGCCTGGGCTGGAAACCATGGAAACCTTGTATGTACTTCCATGCAAAGGCCCAGACTGTTACCAGTGTCTGAACACCTCTGATTCTCACAAACTGGCAAAGGACCTAAACTAGAAGGGTCTGGAGGTTTCATTTCCATGGGAGGTGGACGCAGTAGTTTCCAGACCTCTGTCACTGAAGTCCCGACACATCCATGCCGTGTTTGCAGGGAATGTAGGAGAGCAGTAACCCTGGAGCATCATTCAGTGCCTGTGGATGTGTCCAGCTGAGTCCCTGCTGCCCTGCAGGAGTGCTCTGCAGATTTTCTGTGAGCCTGGCATGTGCTGCCTGCCCTGCCTGCCTTCCCTCAGCGTGTTTCTCTAAGTGACTGCTGTCACCATGGTCCCTGAGGGGGCTGTAGCCCAGCCAAACCTCAGTTGTGGTCAGGTCCAACAGGCTCCACGTGTTTTGGAGGGCTCCAGCCCATGCCAGCCCTCTGGGCCACCTGCTCCTTGTGGCCTGCAGACCATACCTGTAAGCAGTACACCCCTTTTTCTTTCCCCCCGAGGATCTTTGAGAGGTTTAGTTGTGCTCAGTTTTGAAGCAGGATGAGGTATGCTCTGCAAAAGCACTTGAGCACAGTCTTTTCAAAGCTTCAGGATCTTCCTTTCCATGGTTTGTTTTTCCCTAGATGCTCCAGCATGGTTTATTTGCCCTTTCCAGAGGTGTAGATGTACATCCCCACTACTTCATGCTTCCATTACTTCTGCCAGGATATGAGCTTTTTCTTACTCGATTTAAGTGCAGCTGTGGATGCTTGAGTCTCTCACATCAGCACTCTCTTGTGCCTGTTGGGTACTCCAGGGTTTTCCATTTCTCAGGGTTCTATAAGATATCCAAGAGTTCCATTCCAAGCTAGAATCATGGACTTCATCTCTCCTAGTAAATTAACCAGTGCTTCATAATGTTCTCAGGCAGTGTAGCTCAATTATTTATAGAGTCAAATTGTTACAACAGTTCCTGGCACGTTTTGGCTCCAGGCAGCGAGCACTCTCCTGAACATTTCCCAGGCATGGTTTGGGGATAGCACAGGCCAAAGGCCAATCCCAGCAGGCAATTTGTGTTCAGCCACACTGCCTGGAAAGCAAGAATTTAATAATGTGGACACACGCCAGTCTGTGCCAGTTGGCTTCAGAGCTAGGTAATGGTCACAGGCATGTTTTGTATAGATGTAGTCAGCCTCAGAGTCTTTCTCCCTTACAGAAAGCTTTTGCCCTTGTTGTCATCTCTTTCTGTCTGTCTTTCTCTCCACATTACCAGGAGAATACATTTTCTTTGTGAAGTGAGATATTTATCAGAATTATTAACTGATCAAGCTCCCCAATATTTGATTTGTTTCCATTACTTTTTGGCTTTCCCTGCTTAGCTTTTCCCAGTTGTGCATGATTGGTTTATTGAACTATGAAACTGTAAAGAATGTCTATTTCTACTTTTGTACCATGTGCAAGAAATCCTTCTTCCCTTCTGGGTTTCACATCAACATGGGGCAAAAAACGCCCATGGCAGTGTGGGTGCACATTTCACAGCCACTTTTTCAGTTCATAAATATGACACATAGACATAAAATAGCCCTCAGTATCAAAATTCTTCATATGTCTGGAGACAGTCCTTCCTCAATCATCAAATCTCCACCAAGAAAAATGAATCCACTCTAAATTTATAAGCAGATGGGAAAGCACAGAGCTTTTGCTTTCTGCTATGTAGGGATCATATACCTTGTGGGAGAAAAGGTTCCAGATACAGGCTGAATGAGAAGCTTAGGGCTTTCCCCTGGGACCAGTCTCTTCTTTCTACCTGCTTAGACCAGGCAAGCTGTACTTAGTGCCCCATCCTTCATTTGTTTCAGCATATTTCAACTTAACAATGCAAAGCTATAATCCAAAGACAAAACTTTACTTTTCTCTTTTTTATTGTGGTTCCTAAAATGTTGCAGTGGGATTTTTTCTCCCCAATGGTGCATTTCATCAATATAGTAGTACTCCATCCATGCTTTTGAGTCACAGCAATTTTTTACTGTTTTTGTGTCCAAAGTTTCTGCCCCAAACCCTGCATACTGAGGAAGCCATCACTAACTAAATACCCTGAACCAGATCAGCACTGATCGTTCTTCACTTCTGCCTATGTGTATTTTACCTGTGATCTCTGGGGTTAACTCTGTTTCCAGCAAGGCAGCAGAAGGACAGTTCTCCTGTGAATGCAGTATCAGCATTTCAGTTCCTTCTCTCTTGCTCCATACCTGTAAGCAGTATTTACCTGGCCTGTCCCCATGAAGACCCCAGCATGTCCCACATCTTGCAGGGCCCCACAGTCAGTAGGTGACCCTTCCTTTCAGACTGTCATGTTCAGTCTCTTGAACCTCTCCTGCTCATCCCCTCAGCCCAGCACCAGCTCCATCCATCTCTCTCCATGGGCAGCCCTCTTCCTCCAGCTGCAGCATCTTCCATTCCAGCCTTCGCTGCTGTGGCTGTCTCACCTTGCCATTGCATCTGCCCGACCATCTGTTGAATCATGTGCAATATAAATAACAGCTAGTGACAAATAATAGCTACAGACACCCTCCTGGAGGAGTCGGGTGGTCTCACTGGACACCCACCACTTCACAGCACTTCCTTATTTTATATTGCAAGTCACAATTATATGGTAATGTTGAAAAGGGCTGTAATGTTAAAGTGGTTTGGAGTCCTTGGGCTACCTTATATATAATTTTCACATTTTCCCCAAAAGTGTTTGGTATTATTCAATTCCCCTTGTTCACAACTTTGATACTCTTCTCACTGGAGAGATCACAACAGGGACTTATTCTATGCTTCAGCACAGCATTGAAGATACCCTGCTGATTGTAACAGGTAAGGGAAAATCAGCTTTTAAAACCAATCACATTTAATAACTTACATCAGAAAAAACGCAGAGAAGAAGTGAGACTAGGAGATTTCTCTACATTCCTCTTCACAGAGAAGAAAATGTTTTTATCTAGATTATGGAGAAAGCAAAAACTTGCTTTAGTGTGTCTGGGACTCGGTCACTGGGGTGCTGAAAACACCTTGTGGCTGATGCAGTGGTTGATGCTTCACTCAGTAAAGTCATGGACAGCTTTGCTTAGAGGCCCATAGCCGAGCAGCAGCCTTGCAACAGGAATTTGTCCTCCATCTCACATCTTTCTGGTGACATTTGGATGCTGAACATGAATTGCTCTAAACATATCTCCGAAGCCAATTGATGGCACAGACACATGCCAAAATAATCTTTGAACAGTTGTGGTGATCCTAATGGTGAGCATAGCTGAGTGGTATTTGAAAAGCTTTGCTTTTTCACTCCCATTCTCCATTCAGTTTAGGGATGTTCACAAAACTACTACATTTGACAAAGTGCTTGTTTAATTCACCAGCTTCCTTGAACTAACAAGCTGATGACAGATTTTTGGTACAGATGGGATTCTTTGAGAAAAACATGCCTGGGAAGCAGGCTCACTTTTTAAGCGAAGTTATTTCAGTTTGTTGTGCTCATCTCTCAAGGTATGCAAGCTTCTCCAGCAAGGGGAGCTGCTGGGCGCAGCTCAGGGAAGGAGGAGGAGATGTCTCAGAGCTTTCCTGCTGTACAAGGGGAGCTTTCAGCCCTTTTTTTACTGTTGAAGATGACCTTGCCCTCCCTGTCTGAAGGTGCTTATTTCCTACAGATCAAAGATGGGCAGGTGTTTCCTAAACACCACGTTTTACCAATGACCCCCCCCGATTGTGGAGCTGCCTGTGAGGATGCTGCCTGCCCCTCCTCTGCTCAGCTCCCTCCTGTGGAGACCCTGCAGCCCACCAGCACTGGAACCACAGTGACTGCCTGTAAAGAGATGTTTGAGGTGCTGTACAACCAAAGCTGCCTGGCCAGAGCTGCAGGTGAGCCTTCCAGGGGCTCTGCACCCCCTGTACCTCTGTGGAGGAGTGGGGGTACCCGTGCAGCAGCCTGCAGCCACCTCTAATTGCAGTGCTGACACCAATTCCCTCCTTGGCCTCTGACAGGCATTTGCAGATACAAACAGATTTGGAAGTTAGGACTGATCAGGTTGTGTGCTCACCTGGATTTGGAAAGGCACAGAAATTCTTGGTCTGGACCAAAATCCCAGTGGCAGCAGCTTCACAATTAGGTGGTATTGATCCGAAGAGGGGGGGAAACCACCCCTGAAGATGCTTATTCTCCCTTCCTTCCACACCCTCTCTAACACACACAGTGCAAATCCAGTGAATTTCCCTTCCCCCTTTTCCCTAACTTTTAGGCCAGCCCCATGCATTTCAGAACGACCGTGGACATGTCTTTTTGATATTTTTTTTCATGAAAAACAAAACCAACTAGGTTGGGTTAAAACTGGTTAAATCCCTCAGGACCTCAGTAGTGTTTTAAAACATATGTGAAGGGGAGGAACCATTTTTCGCACGTCCTGAAGAATATAGCTGACATATGGACCATTCAAAGGAAATTGTTTTCAGGCCATTGGCCATGCATGAATGGCTGGGCTTATACAGTGGGGACCCAAGATAGGATGGGGTCCTTCTCCCAGAAATTGGGCTTTCTGTGTAGCCAGAGCAGATCCTGTAGATGCTAACCAGGCTCTCAGGGCTGGTAGCAGATCTGGGAGCCAGCTGAGGGGCAGGGATGGGCTGGAGCAGCACAGCTGCACTGAAGCAGGTTTTGGCTTGGAGGGGAAGTTTGTCCTCCCCCTGAGCCTGCCCCAGCAAAGCCTGCCCCGTGTGACCCCACTTTTGCTCCTCTCCATCATAAGTTTTCTCCTAGCTGTGTTCACTGGTGCCATTGTGGTGCCACAGGTAGATTTAGCACCTCAATCTTTTTTCCACTAAATACTTCCAAGGCCACAGAGAAACACCTTGTAAATCTTTTTACTTCCTCAGGAAAAATACCCAAAACCCTAAACCACAAAACAAAACAAAACCGACAACAAACCACAAGGAAGTTCAGGGAAATAAACCCCTAAATCGAATTTCTTGCTTTAAAAGTGCTTTACATATATCACCACCAACCAGCATGTAAATTTTAGTCAGCTACTGGACTAGTCTTTTAAAGAAGTTGAAAAATGGCCCTGCGTCCTCAAAGGACACACCTGTTATCTGAAACAGTTTTTAACCAGCTTGTTAAGCAGCTTTGACAGATCAAAGACCCCGGACAATGGGCACAAACTTTAACAATAGTTTAGCCTTGAGCAAAAGCTTCTGTCAAAGCAAGGCTTGTGCCAGTAGTATTATGGCCTGCAATTGAAAATAAATTTTACTTGAATAAGTACCTCAGCCCGATCAGAGGCACTGCCGCCAGGGAGACAAAAGCAGTTGGGGATAAGTTATTGACTCCACTGACAGCATGAATGAAGTTCATTATGCCAGCCCACTCTTGGTAAATGTGTCAGGTTTTAAACTGAATTAGGTGGCAGGTGCATGGACCATTTTCCTGCCCCCCTTGAGACAGTAGAGGGCCAGCCATCACCTGATTCTACAGAATCTGGTTTTCATATCGCACGGGCACAAGTGACAGCGTATTTAAATCATAAATAAGGTTTCCTGAAAGCCCTTGTCTATCCCACTTTCTGTCTCCTTCCCCTGTAGCTGGCTGTGCTCCCATCTCCTTTCCTGCTGGACTCTGGAGGTGGGTTTGCCTCCCCTGCACTGCCCCTGCTACAGCCTCTCTTTTGGTCCCTGTTCCTTCTGCCCTGGGGATGTGCAGGATTTGGGCTCCCCCAGGCCACCTCTGGGTCCAGTCCTGAGCCAGAGGGAAGTTCAAACCCTTCTGCTCCTGTTTGGGTGACACTGCACACAGCACGTTTCCAACTTCAACAGGGCCTGGATCAAGCCCTCCCATAGCTGATTTTATGTCATATATATATGACATAAAAGAA
>VZRO01006798.1:924409-946320 GCA_013397915.1 Daphoenositta chrysoptera | reverse complement strand
AAAATATATATATATATATATGGACCTAAAGAGATTGAATCCAGACATCCTATGTTAACCTGCAGAAAGAATTTCTACAGCAAAACAGTATTTAATCCTTGCAAGCCTCTGATGACAAACATCACTATCATTGCAATTTCACAGAAATGCAGGCCAGGTCAGAAAGAAGTGGTGTGAAAAACATGCATGTATCTGTGTGTGTGTGTATACGTACAAAACCATGTATAAAAATACAAAATCATCTATATATTTACCAGTTTTAAAAAATTTTGCAAGAATTCAAAGCAATAAGGTCATAATCTGCCATAATAATTTGGTATTCCTCTTCTTTAAGATCGATCTGCAGTTTTAACATGTATCTTTTATTTATTTTTGCATCTGCATATTTTGCTTGAAAATATTCTGGTTTATTGTCTGCCAGGGCCAAGAAGGATAATGCAAGATCAGCTGAACTTCAGATACTTCGGATGCCAGCTCTCATTACTTAATCATGAGACATAGGACTATTAAGACTCTTAAAAATTAAAGCCTTGTTCTCTGACCATAGAGGGAAGAGTTGGCATATGCCTTTGGCTGCATGCCTTATTTACGTTAATGAGCAAGATTCCTTCCCCCTGTGAAGGAGCTGAGCATCCCTTCTCCTGACACTTTTGGGATCTGCTGCCTGAGTGAGTTACTAAGGGAAGTCTTCTGCTTTTGGACAGCATTTTGGACACATGTGGGTACTTTTTTTTGCACTTGAGCCACTTAATCTTTCAAGAATGTCTTTACAAGTCTGAAAATATCTTGTTTTGTTGTGCTTTGTTTTTTTCTCCACATCCTGAAGGTAAAGCCTTTGTGTTTGTCTGCTTAACAGCCTCTGAACCAGACAACAGTCTCTGAAGTTTAATCAAATTTATTTATCCCCGTTTTCCAGGGATTTCAAAGAGCTGAAGAAACACTACCTAGCCCTCCAACACTCAATTGAAGAAAAATATTATTGCTGTTCCTTAAAACGGAGAGCCAAATCCTAAAAGAAGGGATGAGGCTTGCCCAATGTCACGAGCAAGTTGGTGGCAGATTCACACTCCAGCGGGTGTTTTAGCTGTCAGGTAGTGCTTCACCCCCAACACGACATTGCTAAAGATGCATTTGGCTCAGTTCATGGTTGTATTTAGTACACCTGTTAATACAGACATATCAAACCCTTTCTTTTTCTGGCTCCAATACAAATAGATCCAGGAAATCTCACCCATGGACCCCCAAAAAGAGAAAATGCTTCTTTCCCCGACACACAAATCTGGAAAAACAAAGTAGGCTTATTCTTCGGGGCTATCTAAAGACTGCTGTGTGTCAACACACAAAATCATTTCTCACAGTGGTATCACTTGCTGGATATGTTCCTTCCCTCCAACTACAGCAGATGGTGTTTCATAGTTGGTCACAAATGGCTGTCAGCGAGCGTTTGTCTGCCTGCCAGTAACCTGTAGTTTGGGGACTCCCTCGGAGAGTGTACCAGCACTGACTCTGCTGATAGCAGCATCTGAGAAAATGATCCGTCCTTTCTTGTCAGGCACAAAATTAGCTATCTCATTTTCAAACTGTTGACAAGGGGGATATGAAAGAAATAAGGGCCGTGCTGGCTCAGATGATGTTTCTTCAGCTCTGGTTTGAGGCAGCGAGTGCTGGTTACAGAGCAGAAGCTGCCTTTAGCACAGCAAATATTGACCTCTGCTGAAACATGGGGATACAAGCACAGCCCTCTCCTGGTGTCAGGATTTTGCATGGCATTTCCAGCTTTCCCAAGCTCAGTTCAGATTTCCTTTGGCCAGTGTTAGCAATGAGAAATAGATGACTTTTGGTGAAGTTGCCCTGTAGCAGGAAGAAGCTTTTGGTGGGCTAAAGGTTCCAGTGCACCAGCCAGGTTTGCTGCTGTCTTCACATGCATGAGGAGAAGGCAACCAGGCAGCCTGGCACCCTCTGTGAGGGCACCCTTGTCCCAGCAGCCAGAAATGGGAGGCATGGGAGAAAGAGAGACAACAGTGATGGAGAGCAAATACATCTGTATCGGGAAAACAGTTTTGGAAACTTTGCAGCGACTTGTAGTGGCAGTCATTCCCTTACTGGTGCACGCCCACATTTCAAACACTTGCAGCTGCAACTCCAAGTGTTTCATTTCAACTGAAGTCTTAAAGATGAGCCCATGGAGCTAAGCTGAAAGCTCTCTACAGCAGCTGTCTCAGGATCCTCCTGCATGTAGAGCAATTTCTGTTTAAAATTCCAAGTGGTCTCTGGGCTGGTGGATGGACTGGCCTCGCCTGCCTTAGCCAGGGGTCCCCTCCAGGTGCATCTGGCAGAGGGGATGTGTTTTGCTCATGACTGCAGGGCTCTGCTGCCCAAGGGATCTGCTGACAGGGTAAATGCCAGCGCTCCAGTTTTCACATATGTCAAGAATTGCATGTATCAATCCTAGGTAGAAAAAATCCTGTGTTGGTCAGTAGAAATGCAGATTGTATTGGCCCCAGTTACTACAGACAGGCACCATATAATTGTCCTGCTCTAGTTCTGACCCGCTAGAAGAATTTTAAAGAAAGTCCATTTTCTGAATTTCCCTTTCACAAAGAGTTTCTAATATTGTAGAATTCCTTTTCATCCCAAATGTATCTATCCTCTGTGAGGAAAAGATAGATAAACCAAAAATTTAGCTCCTGCAAAAGAGAAATTATGACTGCTTTGGAAAATATCAGAATGATCCATCTGAAGTTAAATATTCTAAAATTTCAGGATTGCTCTGCCTCAGCTTCCATATTTTTGTCACTGAACTGATGTTAAAAAGAAAAAGTACTAAATTATTCAATAATTGAAAGTGCAAATATTGATTTCCAATGAACATTTCGAGCTACTTTCTGGAATAGTCATAAACAAAACTGAATTCACACAGTAACTGCACAACACCAATGACAACAACCAACCAGAACAAAAGGGACACAAAAATTTTGCTTAATTGGAATCATACTTGAGATGAAATTTCAACTATTTCAACAAAAGAGATTTTAAAGACTATTAAAGGTGGAATCTACAAGGTAAGCTGAAAATCAAGGCTCCAATCATGATCCTGTTAGTTAAAATCTATAACTATACAGCATTTTTTCATTTTCCCTGAGTTTCAATACTAACTTTTTATTTTGATTTTTCATATATGAATAAGTCTGTTTCCATTCTCCCTTGGCTACAAAGATTTTTCTGAGAAAAACAAAGAGAGAACTTAGGTGAGGCAAAATGTGGTGCAACTTTAACTCAGGTGCCCCGTGAGGAATATGGAAGTATTTGTGCCACGACAGATCAGAATGAGTACAAAAGGAAAATGATGACTAGACTAAGCTTGATCCTCAGTAGGGGCCTTGTGCCCTGGCTTGCATCCAGCAATGTGTTCAAGCATGAAGTCTGAGTAAGATAACACAAATATCCAAGGTTAAGCGCATGTATAAATATCCTTACTGCATTTCAGTTGGGAAAATTTCTAGAATCTGTCTAAGAGTGGTTTTATGGCTCCTTAGAAAGGTACATTTAAACCCAGCTCAGCTTACACTACTACCTGAGAGGTATTTAGTCCTGGCTTTGGTTTGCTTGGGTATGTTACTGTTTGTGCATGCACTGGGCATACGAGTGTGAAGTTCATATCTTTGACCCACCACAGATAGAGTATGAGTAACTTAATGACAAACATGCCCAATATCTTGAGTTTCTTTTTTTAGGGCCATAGTGAAGGGCTTTACACAATAAATTCACTAGCCATTTCTCAGGCAGCTCTGCTTCAGGCAAAGATCCCAAAAGAAAAGGCTGTTGAAAATTCCAGAGAGTCCAGCATCTTCCTAACAGAGGGCATTCCCTTTTGGGAAAGTCCATGGGGACAGAATTTGCTTTGTGGATGTTTTCAGAACATGCCATTAATGTTTTCTACTTTCCTTTTGGGAAGGACAACAAGTGCCTGAAAGGCTGGAGAATGCATATGGCCAGGTGAGTTTACATCTTCCCAAACCACCCCTTTCTGCTTCAGTGTGAAAGGCATCCATGCTTAGGGAAAAGTGCCCCCCTGAATCAGGATCTTCACTCTTAAACTACGTGACTGACTTTGACTAGGAGCTCTGATGCCCAGAGATAACACAGTGGCCACTTCAGTAGTCACCTTGTGATTGATCAGATCTCCAACACAGAGGTCCAATTTAGTCCAAAGAAAAATGGAGCCACTTCAGAGCAGTGTGCTCCATTGTGTGGCCCGTCACTGGGGCCACCTTCAACAGCCAGCTGCCATGGTCAATAAAGATGGTTCCTCCAGCTGAATGGGAGTATGCACAGAGTTTTGGAAGTCACCAATCTGATTAAGAGAGATGGCCTGCACCAGGGAGATGACGTGGCTGTTGAGGCAATCTGCAGTGCTCTCGTGCGCTACGGGGAGCTCTGCTGCCACACACAGTGAATGTGTGCTGGTCCAGCACTCTGAAGGCAGGGATGGATTTGTGGGCTTACACGCATCAGGAAGTCCAGTAGTACAGCATCTGAGCATCTGGCTCATTTTGGGCACCTGAGCATTTGAGCATCTGCCTCAAGTTGGCAGTGGTGGATGTACAGGAGGAACAAGCGTAAGGCCATTTCATGGAGCTGGTTGGGACAAGAAGATGAGGAAACAAGTTAATTGGGGAACATTGTAGAGCATTTCTGAGTTTTCCTACTGCTCCATTAGCAAAATATTTAAAACATAGTTTCTTAGCTTGCTAATATCTACTTTGCCAAAATATGATCTTTCCCTTCTGCATTTCTCTCACTTCTTTTACTGGGTTTGTTGTCTTTAGTCAAGCCGGAAAAAGTTTTCTTCTGCATGCAAATTCCATTCGCTTTTTGATAAAGTTGTCAAGGAAAAATGCTGGTACTCTGCCATATGGAAGCATTTATTCACTACCAAGTATGTAAATTAGATTACATCCTTGATGGCAGCTGTGTTAATTAGCATATCTTGGGGTCCTGCTTGCTACAACTGGACCCAAAGTTTGTCTTTTTCCCCTTTTTTTTTTTTTTTCACTTTTTCCCAAGCTACTCTTGAGGTCCTCACAAACCCTGTTAACCTCACCAGATCTGCCTCAGACCCCTGCACGAGTCCCTCTGAGGATTAGAAATTCCTTGTAGCATTTGCCTTCTGCCAGAGTTTCTCCAGCTGAAGGTCTCGGCGGGGCTGAGGAGATTAAGGGGAACCCCTTGGGGACTGGGGAGATCTGCTTTGCAACATGGCTTTAAATGTTGACTGGACTTATTATGAGGCACAGAAGCACTGCAAGGGCTCTCAAGTTAATTAGGGGAACTTGCCAAGGCCTGTCAGACACTTGGTGGTCATCACTGGATCTTTCAGACTTTTGGCAAAGATTTGGAGACAGCGACATGCCAGTGAAAGGCTCTGGCTGTGCTAAGTAACCACGAGTGCATTCCCCCAGAGTTACCACTGTTTCTTGGAAATAGCAAAAGCTACTGAGCAACTAATGAATTTCCCAGCAAACCAGGTCTGCTGCTTCTTGCCCTCCCTAAAATTTGGCCCCAAACCTCTCAAAAGTCACCAAGTGGTCAAAATACTCCATTTTCCCATTTTGCTTCAGACTTGACGGAATAATTTGTATTGGTGCTTGCACCTTGAACCTGACACATTTGGGGAGCTTTGTGAAGCAATAATGGTATTTGAATTTTCCATATATTGAAAATCATTGGAGTGAAAATTTGTACTTTAGAACACAGAATAGTGATAACTTACCTCCTCAAAATCCATTAGTCTCAATATAATGCATTTGCCAGCCAGAGCATATAGATATTAACAGGATAGCAGGTGAGTGCCATGTTTCCACCAAAAAATGTAAGATTTTTTATCCACAGGACAAAATAAACTTAGAAGAGGCCAAAGGATGTGGTTGACAGAAGCATCAGACCTCCTAAAGAATGGCACTTTGCAGAGGAGACATGAACCAGAAATGCCAACTGCTTGTCATTTTTAGTCATGACACCAGTTACAAAAATGAGGATGCTGATGTTATTATTGCAGATATATTGTAACCAGCTCACACATGCTCAGCCAAGTCTGGCATTGTATACAGCAAACAAAAGCTGAAATTGTTAAGCCTACGGAACATGTCCCGTTATGTGCAGATGTGTTACCATCTCTTTTAATTAGTTCAGTTATACGATTTGCTAGCTAATCATGCTCTGAGATATAAATTTTACATCTCTTCTTTCACTGAAACCAGTCCAGATTCATAAAGTAATTGAACAGATAACCTCCTGTCCACAGATTTATTGTACCTTGCCCTGCTTTCATCTGTACAACTGAGAGCAGCAGTAGAATAGGAACTCCCCTTTAGTGTAGGAAATCATCAGCCTCATTCTGCAAGTATTTTTATGGGAAAGACTCCTGCAGGCAAATCATCCTCAGCAAACACAGAGCTCAACAACAGAGTTTAAGAGCACTGAGGAAGAAAAGTAGCACTCTCCTTGCAGTGTCCACCCAGACAATACAACTTGGATTAGGACATAAGTGATATAAGGGCTTTTCAGAACTTCTGTTTTGCAGTAATTTTCCAAATACAGACATTATAATTACCCAAGTATTTGGCATAAGCCAAGTTCTTATGCTTTCGATTAATTTTAAAGCAAACATATGTTTCAGTGAGTTGCTTAAACACAGAACTCAAAAGAACCCCATAGTAAAGCCCAGTATTGATATTCATCTTCATTATGTCACTTGATGTGACAATGAGTTAAGAGACTCCATGCAGGAGATGCACTGTCCCTGATGCATTGATTCTCCTGCAGCCTTGCATTTCTATGGTGTTGATGCCAAAGGTTTGTGGACCATGATTCAGGCTCCTCAGTACTACTTTACAGTAGTTACTATTCCATTACTATGGAATAATGATGGTGAAAATGATTCTTACACCACTGTTAATTCTTCAGAAAACTGAAAGCCTTGCACCAAATGTATGCAAGGGTGCGTGCACAGGGCAGGCCATAGCTAAGGGAATGAAACATCCCTTTTCTTCCATCCATTTCCATTCATCCATTTTGGTCGATCTAAAACTTCTTACTTTTCAAACTCAATTTTCCACCCCTGTAAGAACATGCATCTTCTTTCCTTCTGTGAAAATACTTTTGGTGCTTCCCCCTCGGTGCCCAGATTCCTTGAACACACCAGTCCAGTCACTCTTTCCTAACTGGTTGTGATTCTTGGGCTGACTGGTACAACAGGGAGTGAAACTACACCCTTTCATACTCAATGCCACTTTTAATTAAAGCTCTGTCTATGCAGAGTGAATCATTAGATTGGTACAAAATTTATGGCAATGCCAGTGAGCATAAGTATTGATCCTGACATCACAGAACAGAAATTAATGAGTATAGGGAAACCCTAGCAGAATCCTAGCAGAAATAGTTACTTCCTCAATTTATTGTTGTAAATGCTGGGGACTAATTGATTTAAATATTAATTAAAAGATTAACTATTACTCCTTCACCATGTAATTTCTTCAGCTTCCTGCCTTTGGGCCTGTTTATGCACTCAGCTAAATACTAGCTCATTATCATTGTAGTTCAGGACAGTATTTAAATTTAAATTCAAATGTATAATGAAATAGTCTTCCAAATATGGATGCTTTCTCAATTTGGTATTTAATTTACATTTCATGCCATTTTTTTCTCTTCAGTTATTGCTCAAAACTTGCTTTGTTTCTTTGAAGATCTGTAGAAATAGGAATAACAAAGCCAAAGTATTTTATGACCCTTTTTTCTTTCCAAACTAAAAAAAAAAAAAAGTTAAGTCTCATTTTATTAGCACCAAAAGCCAGATGTTCTTTGCTGGTTTTAAGTCCCCTGAGTTGTATCTGTTCACTGAAGTTTAATGCAGGGAAGAGCAGTCAAGTAATTCACAAGGTTTGATCTTGGTGTTAAATTTTTGCATTAACCATAAAACAGTTTGTTCTCTTGAAAATAACAATTTGAACAGTAAAGGGAAAGATTTTTTGCAAAGCATTTTGAGGCGTTTTTCAGCTATAAACCACTCTCCCTGAGTCAGAAGGGAATTTGTAAAGTAGACTTCTTTGAATTACACGAAGGAAACAGTGAAATATAGTGGTACATGGCTTTTTCAATCTACACTGTTCTATGGATTTTCATATTGCAATTGAGCATTTAAAATTATTTTCTAATGACAGTGTCAGTACACGGAGCTTTGGGTGTTCTGGGCAGCAATGTTTGTCTACCTGAATTCTGTCTGACAGTGTTTGCCTCAGGGCAGAAGCCAGATCAGAGTTTGCAAAGGTCTTTTCCATACATTGCCATGAGAAAACCTGACCCAAAGAAGGGTGGCACTGATTGTTCAGTAAATCACCTCGCTTTTTTGGCTCTTGTCAGGTATGCAACATTAGTAGCACAAGGAACGGAATTTGGGAGTAGTTGACCTACTGAAATCCGAGCTGCATCCCACTCTTCCTTTAAAACACAGAAATGGAAAATTGCAATTCTGAAAAATATTAGGAGTCCAACTCTTCCACACTGAAACACACCAAAAACGTGGAGGGTGGGGCAGGGTTTGTATGTTGACTAATTGCAAAATTGGTTTTTGTTCGGGTAAAACTTCTCACTGCAAAATTATGAAAGCTTAATTTTTATCAGAAGTGTGACCAGTGGCAAGAGTTAGACTAACATCTTCTAAGAAAATTTTTAAGAGAAGCCAGCATGATAAGGTCTCAAATTTAGAATGTTTAAAAATTTTGCTGGAAATATTTTCTACGGCATTTATGCTAATACACCTGCAAGTGTATATATGTGTGTAGTAAGGCGTCTGCATGGGAATGCACTCAGTTTCCATGCAGATGGGCATCAAATTTTGTGGTGAAATAACCCACCCATTGAAGATGAGGCAATACTTCTTCATTCCTAGCCATTGTCTGGTCTCTGCCCAGGTCTGTTTGCTTCTCCCCAGCTATTTGCAGTCATGTTTTGAGCAAAACCACAAAAGTGGCTTTGGGAGCATCTTTCTGGTCCGTGTTTTTTCAGGAGAATCTTTCTGCCTCTTAAATGGGTGGTGTTCTCTCAAAAGTGCAGTTAGTTGGACACTTGCAGGCTTGCAAAGGGATCACCTTTGAATATACGTGGTTCTTTTTCTCTCCTGAACAATGTTGGACTGGGCAGGTCCTCTTGGTTAAAGTCCATCCCCCGTTATTACAGATTATTTCACAGTGTGATAGGGACACTGGTGTTGCCTCCTGTCAAAATCAGAGACCTGCTGAAGAGTTGAGCAGGTTGCACCTCAGGCATCTGTGGGGAGTGGGAAGAGGTGTGGTGGTGCAGGACACACATCACACCTCGCTGGAGTCAGCTGGCTGCAGCTGAAAGGCTTCTGAGATTAAAAAAGTCATTGCAGAGGTGCTCAGGACACAGTGCAAGCACAATACCAGCTTTTTCTGTGTTCCCTTAAAGGTAGAAGCCCTCATCTCCAGGGAGACAGTGTTGGTTTCATGGGTTGGGACGAATCTTCCCCAGCAAAGATTTTGGTGAGCAGTGTGTGTGTGGGTAGAGCATGCCGTGGGAGACTACCACGGGCTGATATGAGAGATGATATCAGAGATTAGTTAACCGTATGGGCTGAGTCCCTGGGGAGGTGTGTGAAATGAATCAGATTAAACAAAATTGATAATGTGAATACTTAATCAAACAGACAAAGGTAGTCTGCACAGCTAATTAGGGGCAAATAGAGCGTCCCTCTTGTACCTCATTTAACTGACAAATTGTGCAGACAGTTTTAATGGGAGTCTGTTTAGCAAAGAGAAGGCTGTACAGTTGACAGCTTGGCAAAATGTGGTTTCTGTAACACCACATGATGCTTATGGAAATTAGCCTGGTGCAGCTGAGCTCAGAGTAGGTAAGAGCTGCCCAAACTCCAGTAAAATGGTAAAATGGACCTTTTGTAAGGCCTCTGTTTCTGACTTCTTAAAGGGACCTGGACGCTTTTCTGCAAGCTGGCAAGGAACATTTCTGAAAAAGCAAAAAGGATTATTAGCAATATCAGAAAGGACCACTTCTGTAACCAAGAAGGCAGACAAAAAATTCAAGATACATCACCTTAGCATATTGCAATTTTATGGTTGGTCTTTTGTAAGAACAAAGTTACTTTCTCAGCTTCTTAGGAGTTATGTAAATATGCATTACTGTTAACATTTTACATACAAAAATGACTGTGCAAAGAGATCCACCGAGTCCTGCAATATGGGCCAGCTCCAAGGCCAGGCTGAGGACACAGACAAACCTGAGGCCACAGCCCATCTTCTGGGACAGGAGGGTCTCTGCTACATTTTGGAGTGACTTTCCTAACAAGTACAGGTCTCCAGTTTCTTATGCCCTGAGTAACACAAATGTGAAGCCTTTATACATTTTCTGGTAAGTCCTTGCACTGCATCCTTCTCCTATCCCTCTCCAAACCAACCATACCTCTTCATTGTCTCTCTCTCTGTGTCCCCAAGGTTCACATACTTAGCCCTCTTCCAAAGGAAGATGAAAATGTTTGGGTATGTTGTAAAGTCCGATGAGAGACTTTATAAACATGAATTAGAGACCAAACGCTTCAGCAAAGTGAGAAAAGTGGCCAACACTTGTTAGTTCTCTAAGGCCTTCACCGTGTCCTTCCTGAGCAGCTGTTGTTGCACTGACACAAGAAAGCAAAGTGTCCTGCTTGTAAAGGGAGAACAGCTAAGTATGTACTAAATTTATGAAACTATTTTCAGACTTCTTCTTTAGTTTGGATCTGCATCTGCAGATCTGCATTCTAACCAACATAGAATTTCTAGCACGACAAATGAGAGACACAAGAGGTTTAACAAGGGATTTTGAGCACATCCTTTTGTGTCAGTTCTGCTCAAGATTGCTCTGTCTCACACCCAGGGTCATCAGGAGCAAGGGGAGGAGACCTGCTATCCCTGCAAGACCAGCTCAGAGATGTTTCACTGGGAATCATTACCTGGATCATGTCACCCTCTGTGGTTAAGCCTCTCTTTTAGTTTCCCCGATCTCTGAACATCACAAGAATTCGGTGCACGTGCATGACCCACAGAGCTGTGCACATCCACGTACATATGTGTGCACATACATGCTGAGTTCACTCAGACAAGCTATCCATTTTGACCCCAAAATCGAGATACTGTAATGCTTAGAGAGTGAGAAATCTGAGGCTGTACTATGAACAGTAACTCTGCCCTCAGTGTTGGCCACTTCACTTAACTCTTCATTACCTCGTTTCTACACCTACAAAACAGGACTATCCCTGCTTCCTCAGAGCACTATTAGAATGAAATACCATGTTTTCCATGACCACTGATGGCAGAGCACAGGATCTGGCATAGGTGAAATCTTAGTTAATGAGAACTGACTGGCACAGCCCAAATCATGTGCTGAAAGTGGCCAGGAAGACAGTGCAAATCTTAGGGAATTTGTGGCCTCTGCTTTTGTGACTCATTTGGGAAGCACATTATCTTCCTTCCCTTCCAGTTGAGTGGTGCTTATCACCTCAGCACTGCAAGGACTTCAGCAGAAGAAAAATGGAGTGCTGCCATCTCCACAAA
The DNA here is from genome assembly GCA_013397915.1 of Daphoenositta chrysoptera. Lineage (NCBI taxonomy): Eukaryota > Metazoa > Chordata > Aves > Passeriformes > Daphoenositta > Daphoenositta chrysoptera. The sequence goes on along the minus strand of VZRO01006798.1, from coordinate 934,699 downwards.
GGCATGGAGTGTTGTCTCGTTTGACATCTGACTTATGCTTAAACATCACCCACTGTTGAAAGGCATGAGTTTATGATGGAACATAAAGATGGTAAATGCATGACCTGAACTGAACATTTCAGGAGTGAAGTGTATTAAATGTGTAATAAAGCTGCAAACATGAGGCACTGCCTGGAGCTAATGCTTTTGCTGAATTCACTTCTGGGTCTCTCCTTGTGGAGCTCTGTCCCTGCAAGAAAATTCCTTAATGCAGAAAAACTAAATAAAAAGTGGGAAAGAATAGGAATTATTTAATCAAACAAATATTACCTGCCAGTTTACAAAACTTAAAATTTGATCCTTGTGTGGTTGTGAGTTATTTAGGCCTGTTTGTGTTAGGTTTTTTCTTTCACATCTTCTCAAGGATCCTTCATAATGTGTAAAGCCATCTGATTCATTTATTGTGTAGTTTCACATATTTGGGCAGAAGTCTGTGTCAACCAGCAATTCCCATTCTGGTCCCTAGTGTCTTACACATTTTAGTCTACCTCCACTAATGTGAAATGTTTGTAATGGAAATTTCCTACAGTACAATACAAGTGTTTTAGTGTGGCAGGCAGCATTTGGAAAACGAAAGAAAGAAGGAAAGAGGGAACGGATAAATGAGGGAATGAACAAGCAAAGGAACAAAAGAGAAAGGAATAGAAAAATGATGGGGAAGCTTCTGTCTGAAGGCCCCAATTCCCACTCCTTCACCTCTGAGAAGCAGACTTTCTGTCAGGTGGGCACAATCCAGCTATCACAATGGCTGAAAAAGCCTTTGGGAAGCAGGAGGAATTCTTTTTTTAACCTCTTCTCTAACTTGTTAAGGCCTGTGTAAATCCCACCAGCTCCCTCATGAAACGCTTGCCTGAGCAAAAGTTTTTCCAGCACATTTTTTGAGTCTCACATAATTGAAATAGGAGGGGGTTTGAGCCTGATTCAATAGAGCAGTTCAAGTTAATTGATAAACCTTCCCTTTTTATTATCAGTGCTACCCTTCTGTCTGAAAGGCAGGGAGATTTCCTTCTGGGATTTGAGCAAATATTGGAAATTGCAGTGGCAAATTAGCGGGGGCCACAAACCAGAAGTGACAGCTCAAGGAGGCTGGTGGAGGGAGTGGAGCAATCCCTCACCAGTAGCAATTGGCCAGACTTATCATATGGACTAATCACAACAGAGCTGGTGAAATAATGGGCACCAGATGTTAGTGCTTTGTAGACGTTGGCTCTCCAGAGACCAGTTCTGCCAAGCGAGCTCCCCAGGAGCAGGATCGTGGCTCTCTCATCTATTAATGGGCCAGGGGGCTGCTGGTCAGTGCCTATTCCACATATCTAACTGCTGCTGCTACAGCCCCTTCCCTCAGCTGGAGGAGTATTTGCATTCATGAGGAGCATTTCCATGACTTGCATGCCTTAGATTCACGGCACTTCATTTTGTTCAGACACGAAGGAGTGAGTGAAAACTAGTCATGCAATGGATCAAATCACTGGTGGTTGTCTCCACAGAGATTCTTTAATAGGGATGCTGCTCTGAAAAGTATTGACTATTTCCCTGCAGAATTTTACAGCTGTGAAGGTTTTACTGGCACAGCGAGTAGGAGGGAATAGGGTGGGAATGTTTTTCCCCAGGAGCTTTACAGAGAAAGTCTTAAACTGCTCTCCAGAGTCCAGGGGCTGCAGAGAGGAGGAATCCAGAGAAGGAGCAAAGCAGACTCTTCTCTTGCTCTTACATGTAATGCTCCCAGACCAGGTCTGGTCACGATCTAGCCTTATAGGATTATCTTACACCTCTTTAATTGTTTCTAATAAGCTTGCTTGAAAAGACAGGCATTTGCAGCTAAGCCTCTGCTAAGAGCACTGCCAGCAGTGCTGCTGCCAGCTGCAGCACTGGGCTGTGCCATGGCTCAAGGGATTATGTGGCTGTGCTTTGGGTTTTGTGCAGAAATCAAGCCTGGCTGGGTTATCAGTCTGGTGGGTGGGCAAAGAGCGTCAGGGACCTTGCTGAAGTAAGTCAGAAGTAGAATAGAAGACAGCCACAGAATTAAATATAACTGCTACTTAAAAAAAGATGAATATATCAGTGAGCCGTGTTTGCTGTGGTTTGTTCTAAGGGAGTCACAGAGTGGGCCCCACCACTGCCAGTGCTGGCCACTGAGCACAGGGCTCCTCCTGCCCTGTCTTCAGCACTGCCAAACCAGGCCTGCTCTTTCTCTTCTCGGATGCTGACTGATGAGGTTTGTTCCAGACAGATGAGAACTGTCTCTCCTATCTGATCCATTCATCTCCCAGCACAGGACTTGGGCTTTTTCATGGGCAAAGACCCTGCAGAGGGTCTGTAACATGGATGGCCTCTGAAGGTATTGATTAAATATCAATCTTCTCTTCAGCTAAACATCTTATAAATCCTGACCAATGTGTTTCTGAAAGCAGAGGTGCAGGCAGGCTCTGCTCATTCACGGCTGGAAAGGACCTGGAATCTCATTAAATTGGATGTTACCAAATTTGTTATCACAGTCGTTAGAACCAGATGAATTTGGATACACAACTCACGCTCCCCAAGAATGTGTCCACCTTTTACTGTCACCTTTAACACTAAATTACATTGACTTTTCTTCCCTGAATGAAGATTTCAGTGGTACGAATTTATAAAAAAACGAGATTTCTTTTTTTTCTGGGAACGTTTTTGGCAGTTTTTGTTTGTGTGAGAGAGCTTAGAAAACGTGACAGAACTGACAGCTCCCATTTAAATGCCAAATGTCTCTTCCTAACTCCAATCTGCATCTAAAACAAAAAATACTATGCAAGACACAGACATTCCTTGCAGACATTTTTGCTGTTCCCGTGGTCCCCCAAGTGTTGTAGTTTTTTCCGTTTGACACTTGAGATCCAACGATCAATCACGGAATACTTCCCCCTGTATCTGGATTAGCAATCAGTTGTGTTCTCCGGCATGTGCCAGGAACATCTTCCCCTCCCCTCTGCAGGATGCATTTCAACTTGAAACAGCAGCTTAGCTTTTGCAATTGCAATCACCAGCCTGATGACGTCTGGTGAAGAATGGCAGGAATGCCCTAACCAGAGAGGTGAGAAGGGAAAAAGTCAGAGGGTTTCTGTCAACTTGTGACAGCGGCAGAAACATCCTCTTTTCCTGATGAGCTGCCTTTCAAGTCTTGGCAGAGCCATTACCAATTCTATGGCTGCATTTCCCTGCATTTGGGGCCATCTGTCTTTACTCCTTCCATTCTGAAGTCAGAAAAGAAAATTATTTTCACATTAGCAACTCATTAAATGGTTCCAAACTTGTAGCACAATCACTGCTGGAGCCAAACCCATTGTTTTTACCCTTCCAAATACGTACTCGCAGGCATTGTTCAGAGATCAGGGGCTGGCTTGCAGGACCTTCTGTCATGCACATGAGCAAGTGGGTGGGGTGGGGCCCTGTCACCCTCATCCATCACACTCCATCAATGTCACCACCACCTGCAGAGGCATTACCCCCAGTCACTCACTCGCTGGTCGTTTATTTCTGTCCATCATCATGAGCAGAAGGAGAGGATATCAGTAGTCAGTATCAGAACTGGTAAAATTCTTGAGGCTTGTTTAAGGCAGTGGAGATACTGAAGACCATTTGATGACTTAGGTAAGTTGATCTTTGAGCTTACTTTCTCAACATAAAGAAGCCCTTGGGAGATCAGGTACGGTGTTGATACCCACCATGCAGATTCCCAAGGCTTATAAATCAATGCAAGAGAATGGCTGGAGAAAGACAGAAAAGCTATATTTCAGGAGAGTCATCATCGAAGGGAAATACAGTGGTCTCTTTTGAAGACCTGGATCCAACTCAGGTCTCCTACAAAACTCCTCATTTTCCCCTCACTGCAGTGAATCGCTCACTGCACCACTGGTTGAAAGTCCCTGATAGGCAAGTGCAGGAAAAATGGGATCCCCAGCAAACCCCAGATGCCCACCCCTGCTGGAGAGAGCACTGCTGGCCTCGGGGGCCCTGCACTGCCCAAGGCACACTTATAAATCAATGCAAGAGAATAGGGGAGCCACTTGTGTGGGACAGCCCACAAGAAAGCAAATACATTTCTGTGCTGCTTGGCCAGGCCAGTGCTAACATCTGAACAACTTCTAAAACTTCAGTCTCTGAATTGGCTGCTGAAATCCTCTTTGGGAACAGCCACGAGCTTTCTCAGCCTGCCCAGCAGCTCGAAGCAGATGGTGGATGTGGTACCCTCTCTCCAGAGTTTTCCAAAGTGCTTGTGTTCCTGTGGCTTTCCTGAGAGCTGACACAGGCTTTGGGAGATGCAGCTGCATTTTAGGGGCTGAGCAAAACATTTTCTGCATTGCATATGAAAAGCCTTCTGGGAATCAGAGGGTATTAATCAATTTTACATGTACCGTTCCTTGCCTTTAAAAATCAGGGCTCCCTGCACATTGTGAAAGCCTCCCGGAGCCCTTTCTGTCCCTGGAGTCGATCACTGTGAAATGAGGACATGTCACAGCATAGCTTATTAGGGAAACCGGGGTGTTTCCGTTTGTTTGGATTTGTACAGAAAAGGGTTTTTCACAGGGGCTGTGCTTTGACAGTCTCGTCCTCCCCCAGGCTGGTTCACATTTAGCAAGGGGCGGCTGACAAAGCTCCTGGGCCACGGAGATCCACAAGGTGCTTGCAGCTGGCACAGATACCTCATTAGAAATTCATTTTTTCCTGTCATAATAACAAAGTGCAGAGCAGCGGTGGCAACATAGTTTCGTATGGGAAAGCACACAAAAGGGGACAGCTGAAAGAAGCTGTGCTTTTCTCCTGTATTTCCAGCCCGACAGAAGCATCTTCAAAGGGAGCAGCCTTGCCCGTCCGCCGCACCCTCTTGGCCTGAATCGCTTGAATGGCATTTTATACACCTACTGCACCCTGGGGCCAGCCAGCCTCCAGGAAAGCCATTCACCCGGCCCCTCTCCTTCTCCCGGCGTTTTGTTGTTTCCTACCCCACGGAAGCGGTGGGCAAATAAAAATCACAGCCCCGGTTTGTGAGCCTCGGCTCCCTCGCAAGCATTTCTGAAACCCTGCTCCCAAGCAAGTGGAGCCAGTTAATTTCTTAAGGGGGAGGGTGGAAAAGCTCCGAAAGTAGAGAATGACTGCTGTCTAATTGCCCTGGCTGTTTATTTGTGCGGTGAAAGTGAAAAAGTAGATTTAGGAGGGCAGAAGTGAGAGGAGAGCAGCATCGCTGCTGTGACTGTCGCGGTTGGGACAGTGCACAGATGAGGGATTTGAGGAGGCAGAACAGTCACTGTGGAGATGGAGGGAGGCAATGAAGCACCCTCCTCATGCAAAAGCAGCTTGATCCACCTTCCCAAAGCTAATGAAGGCAGAGACTGGGTTTCTGAAGTCAGGAGATTTCATCTTCTTGAAAGTGTAGAGTGAAAGCCTGACAAAGATTGCATTAAAAAAATTTGGCTTTATTTTTCCCCCAGGTATTTCTTTTCCATCTTTCCTTAGTTTTTTTTCTTCTTGCAACACCACACGCATTAGAAAAAATAGGAGGATGGAGGAGGGAGACAGAAAGCAAACAAGCAGTGTGGGAATAGGAAAGGACTGATAGCCCAGAGCTGAAAGTCCTGAAACAATGTAGTTACAACTCAGAAACCTCTCTCTCATACACAGACCAAAACCACATGCAACAATTTCCTATTTCAGACAATGGGTTGTTTCATTTCTTAAAATAAAAACACAACCTAAAACCAAAATTAAGCAAAACAAAACAAAAGAACATAACAACAACACCCCAAGAAATAAAGATTCCTGATACAAAAATTTAGTCTGAACTGTGTAACACACTAAACACTGGCACCTCACCGTTAGTCCAATCTCCATAAGACAGCACCAAGAGGCTTTGGCAGAAGTACAGCAAATGAACCCACTTTGATCCCTCAGCCTGGAAGGGAAGCTGCCAGGGAAGAGCACCAGGCAGACCACTGGTGCAAATGCAGAACCTGCAGTTTCCTGCCAGAGAAATCTGAATCCCCACTTTGCTGTGTTTGGTAGCCCAGAGACACCAGCATTGGAAATCTGGGGTAATGGAAGTGTGAGGGAGACTGCAGACTGTGAGACAAAGAGCACCAGGCAAATCATTAACACATTCCAGGAGTACTGTCATCCATGAAAGGATAATGTACAGATGCCTTTTCTATTCAAAAAACAAACTGTGGGGCATTTTTGCTATAGACATTGGCAATAAAGTTATGTTCAGGAAATGGGGATTCCTTGTAGCTCAGATGAATGTTCAAAAGTGCCCAAATGTTCTACATCTAATTTTGGGCACTCTGAGAATCATTACCTAGCCCTCCAGAGAGCTCTTGTTTTCTGTACTGCAGAAACTGTACTAAATGCATAGGGACCAGGATGCCTATCAACTTCAGGCTATTGTAAACTTAGTTAAACTCTTCCATCCCTCAATGTCACATCTCAGAAGTAGTTTAGTCAAGGATACAGAGCATCCTTCTGTAAAGAGTCTGTAGCAGCACAACTAATCAGCAAGCACAGGGGTATTTGGGATATTCCTAAAGTGAGCACCTCGGGAGGGCAGGGATGGGGGTACTGGGCTGAACGTGGTGATGAAACTTGAAAAGAAACACAAAGCAAAGACCTCCACCAGCTTGGCCTGCAACAGGAATTTTAGAAAGGATGTCCATCAGGCTAAGCAGGATGTGCACTTAAGGGGAGATGCTGATCTTCACTAACTTGAGCTTTGCAGATATTTGGGTTGTGCTCTTAGCTCATCACCAGGGTGTCTTTTGTTCTTTTTCTGACAGGGGATTTCCAGAGGGTCCTTTGTTCTGTCCAGTTGGTGAGAATCAGGGGATGGGGGTGGGTTGGAGTGGCTGTCAGGGGGAGTATCCAAACTGCCATCCATTTGCAATAAGGAGATAGGCCAGATGAGGAGAATAGGGACCAATCTGGTAAAGTCAAGGTAGAATAATCTACCTGATTGAACATCTGGGCAATTTCTATGAGTCCCCAGACTGAAACTGAGCTCTAGGTTGTTTGCCTGCAGCAGGCGTAGGAGGATATGCTCGTATGAGGGCTGCAGGTGACATCTATACCAAATGAAATGCACCATCACTGCATTTTCTGGCTCCAAGACTAAGTGGCACATGAGGCTCGTGTCCTTATGACTAAACTCTCTTGTCCCCATGACCACAGCACCCTCCAGGGACAATCTGTGCTTCACACCACGCTCTGAAGGGAGGCATTGCCTAGGTAAGCGCTGCCTAAGCCAAACACAGCTTTGCTGAGGCAGGTACTAACCACCATCCAGGGCTGGTGGGTGACCATGGGGGCTGCCTGAGCCACATTCTGATCATAGTTACCAGTTTAGTCACGGCCACCCCGCCTCTGATAGAGACAGCTACCACGCAGAGGAGTAAAATAAAGAGCACCTGTGTAGAGGCATGGAAGGATTAGGATAGATGGCTGACCAAGAGAAGAGTTCCTCCTGGTAAAGCAATGTATTGGATCCATAGATGAACCTGCTGCATCTGAAAGACTCCTCACAGAGATTGTCAGGCCAGTGTGCCAGGAATTAGGGGATGGCAAATAATTCAGTTAAGCATAAACAAAAGTGAGCTCAGAATTAATATTCGAAAACACAGACTTAGCACATGACAAACTTGTCATAAAGGGGTTAGATTTGCCGTACAGGTTTCTTGGTCAGATTGCCAAAAGGACAGAGGAGCTGGAACATAAACTGGCCAATAATCCAGGTGTGAGATTGTGTGGCTGTTTCAGAACAGGGATTGAAGACTCTGTTGGCTCCAGCCCCTGATAGGACACTGCTTAATGAAGGGTTGGATGTTTGAGGGGGCTGCCCACTTTTCCAAGGAAGAATCAGAAGTGGTGCCCTGCTAGATATATGAGAAATCTCAAAAAGCATGTATTTCCACAAAGGAAATCCAGAGGTATTGCGTCAAGTCTAAGGGACCCAGCGCTGATCAACATGACACAAAATAAAATCCTGCTAGTCTCCAGTAACCCTTGGGAAGCAGAGTCTCCTCTCGTTGCTGGTCTGCATTCCTTGCCCTGAGCTGTACTCTTGCAAGCTGTCTCACTGCTGAGATAGATCCAGTGGTTCCAGACGGGCTCAGAGCACCTCTGTCTGCTCAAACCTTCCAAGTACCTAAAGCTGAGGCTTCCCTGCACAGGTTGCACGGGTGAGCTGCACTGGTTACCTGTCAAGTGCATTTGCCTGCTAAATAACATAATAAGTTCAACAATCTGCAGCACTCAGTAAAGGCTTCAGGATATCATGTCCCACACTCAGTGCTTGTCCCAGACTCGGTGCACCCTCCCCTACACTTGTTTCTCTTGTCAAATCTGTCTCATACACTGAGTCGTGTATGTCTTGTGGTGCCTGGTAGCAAGGGGAGAGCAGCAGGCAGAGACCATGAGGAGAGAACTCATGGGCACAGGACTGTGGTGTTGGAGGGCTGCAGTTGCTAATGGATGTCCAATGACAGCCATTATAATCTTATTTGTGAGAGGTTTGACTGATTTATACTGCTCTCTATCCTAGATGACTATTCTTGTGGTTAAATGCTTATTCTCCTTTTTTGCTGCTTCTCACCTGCATTGCATTGGACTTGCATGGGGAAAGTGGAAAGAGAAGATGTACAGGATGTCATGGGCAGAGCTCAAGAGCATTATGTCTCATATGGCTACAGAAGATGCCAAAGTCTGGGGAAGTCCTTCTCCTGTCCTCACTCCAGAAGGATGAGTACTCAAGACACTTTCTTGGCATCTCTGATGACCTTTGTAAAGGTAAACTCTTAGAGTAGCTTTAGAGACCTGAAGATGGGAGTTACTGGCCTTTGTAGCACACTCAAGGCTGGACATAAGGATTGTGAAACTCAGTCCTCATGTCAGTGAAGCCTGCCATGCTCTCACACTGCTTTCCTTCTCCCCCAGCCACCAGTTCCCAGCAGACTGCAGCACCACCACACCGAGTGAAAGTCATGGTCTAGGAGGTGAGACTTGCAGTCCAGCATGGGCACCCCTGGTCATGATGTGTTTATGCCCCCAGGAAAAAGAGCAAAAGACCTTTCATGAACCAGCTGTGGGATCATGCAGCCCTTTGACATAGTGGGCTGTCATTTAATCCTGGGTAATTGCAAGTGGGCGTCAGCCCTGAAGCAAACAAGGTTTGTGTGTTTTGTCCCTAACTGACTCCCGACCTATTTAGCTCACACTGATGTGAAACACAAAATTCCTCTTGTTAAAAACAGGGCAAGATCAGGCCCAGAGGAGGCAGGAATCTGCTGCCTGGATTGCACCATATTCCCCTTCAGCATTTTACCAGGTCTGTTGAAGCAATGCTTTGGAAGCAGTGCTCCCTGTCCTGCTGCTATCAGTCTTGTGTGAGTGTGTGAGTGTGTTTGTTTTTTAGTACATAACTTTAATTAATTTTTTTTTTTTGTTCTGGCCTTGAGAGTAACTCTTCTGAAAGCAGCAGACCCCGAAATTCATTAAATGTGTGAAATGACGGGAGAAAAAGTGTGAAATTGTAACAGTCTGTTTGGGCCTGATTAATAGAAATTTTTCCTGACAATCCCTGGGCCCTTCTGGGGGTCAGTGGAACAGAGCAGCTGTAAAGACAGCAGGAGCAATTTAGAAGCTGCCTGATGGGGGCCATGCAGATTTCGGAACAAGTGGGGAGAGTCCCATGGCCTTGTTCAGGCCAGTGGGAGATGATTGGCCACCACAGTGCCACGTTATCAAGCAGATTAGCCCGAGGTGTGCTCCCACCACCTCGAAAGGCTTATTTGGCTTAAAGGAAGGCTATTGTTGTCTCCAGTATTTTCAGTCCTCCAGCAGTGTCACCCATAAAGCTGATACCGGTGCATTGCCACATCTCACTGTCTGTGCTTCTGCTAAAGAGCCAAGCACGAGTGAGGGAAAAGCCCTGCAGTGGAAAGAGTTTGCCATTGAAGTGAGGCTGGGAGGAGATTGCTTCACTTTCTGTCCTCCTTGGTGGCCGGAGAGTCACCAGGCAGTGCCGAGCTGGGGCTGGCACAGTGCTTGTGCTGCTGCTGGGGTGAAGTTCTCAGTGGCAAAGGCAGCCAACACCAAGGACCAGGGAGGTCAGACGCCTGTGCTTGTGAGGAATATTTCCCTGGCTCCCACCAGGCACCCCAACCTGAACTGCTGACTTTTTTCTTCTCTCTTTTTTTTTTTTTTTTTTTTTTTTTTTGTCGCTCTTTTTTGCGCAAT
>VZRO01006798.1:856776-924335 GCA_013397915.1 Daphoenositta chrysoptera | reverse complement strand
TTTTGTTGTGTTTTTTCTTTTCTTTTTTTTTTTTTTTTTTTTTTTTGAGCAGCTCTATATAGCCAAATGCTTTCACCCTAAGAAAGATACAAAAGAAAACATCAAAGTAAATGTCCCCACACTGACATAAGGCTAGAATAATGGTGACCTAGTAGCTAAAGACTGGGCCGAATACTGAAAGTAATTCACTCCCCTCGATAACAATGGGGCATGTGTGACAATGATATATACCAGGAGGCGAGGAGAGCCACTTTTGTTGGGTAGCGATACCCCACAAACCCAATTGTAGGGAGATCAATACTGTCATAGGACAATCATCAAAGACCATCAGCTCATCATATTTTCATACCATAAGCAGCTCAAGGCGCCGGGGCTGCCTCTCCGGCAGAAAGCCCCGCGCAGAAATTTGAAGGGTGTGAAATCGACATGATTAATAATTATAGTTATTAGCACATGTACCAGCTGCTCATGTATGGTTTAGCCCGTGATTTATGGGGCCATAAATGCCCATATCTGCTTCTGACGCGGAAAGGAGAAGGGCACGCAGTCATGGGCAGAAAGCATCGTCCCTGGTGCCAGGAGCTTTCCTCCCCCCCGCTCCTGACAAAATTAAAACAACAACAAAAATGGGCCAAAAAGTCACCTCTGCTCCACAGCAATGGAAGGAGCCCTTTTGTTCGCATGTCTGCCTTAACGGCGGCTGAAACCTGTCTGCTCAATGTCCCCAAAGCCTTTGAAGTTTGGGTCGCCGCTAACAAGGGCTAGAGATTTCCCTCCCCCACACAACTTCACTCTGTTGCCAGGCTGCAAACAATCACCATACATATTACAGATGAAACCACGAGGACCAACAACAGAAAGAAAAACTAATTGTCTAGTTGCCAGAAGTTAAAGCTTCTGTTTCCAAATGTAATTTGATTCCTCTTTCTTCCAGCTCCCCCCTAGCCCCACCATCCATTTACAACGTGTTTCATCATAGAAAACGATTTTATTTTGACACAATCTGAAAAAATGGTTTGAAATGGCCAGACAAACAATATCACCACCTCGGCAGTAGGTATGATGGTGCTTTAACTCTTTGAAAATTATTCTTGTCTTCTGAAGACTTCTAATAATGATTTTTTCCCCTGCTAGAACAAGAAAATCTGGTTAGTGCTGCAGAGAAGAACCACGACCTGCCACAGCCTGTGAATGCATAAAATTGAAGCAAAGAGAGCTGCAGACCTGTTTTTTTCCATAACATCCATAACCATGGAAGCCGAGTTGGTGCCCTGTCCTAGGTGTGCTATTTCCAGCCTGCACTGAGGTCCATAGAAGGCTGCACCCCTCCTCTGGGTTGGGTCACAGCAGAGTGAATGGCAAACAGGGTAAATGTGTCCCCACTGCCTCTTGTGAAATCTGGTGAGCTGTGCCATTCCATGGAACCTGCTGATCTTCCACTGACCTGGTGAGCTGGAAGCTTCAGTCAGATGAAGGATTTCCTGCACAACGAACAGGAGTACAACTGAGAAAATAACACAGCACAGTCGTGCATCTCAGGGGCTAAAATGGTATCAAGGTACTGGAACAGCCTCTGGCAAACACTGGAGTTTGGATGTGAGAAGGGAGAAGAAGGGGGTTATATCACAGTATTTTCTATCTCTTCCATTCGACAAAAAGATGATCAAAGGGTGTATCAGAATAATTGGGATATTAAAAGGATTACTGAATTATTCTGCTTTTAAATGGACTCCATGTAGTTCACATAGCTCAAGGTAGAGGACAGATCAGTCTTAATAAAATAATTTAGTATAAATAATTTATTTATTGAATATCACAGAATTCATTTTGATTTCTTTTCCTCTGGGAAAATGAGTTTTGAGGCCTAAAAATTAGTCTGTGTTCATGCAAAAGATTTTATTGAAATTTATTTCCTATTCTAGGAAAATAAAACACTTTTCACAAATGTTTAGTCAAAACCAGTGGTTTTCCATTCAAAAGCTGTTTTAGTGAGAAAAATTGACATGACTAAATGAAGTTAGTTGAAAAGTGCATGGCGTGCTCACCTTTTATAGCTCTTTCCTTCAGAACTGAAATACACCCTTCAAAGATCTTGTGAGGTTTTATCTGTATGTCTTTATTGGCCCTTTTTCTTGCATGCTCATGAAGGCCTGATTTTAAAGTGACAGCTACCAGTGATAATTTGGATGCCTGTTTCTCCATGTATTGCTAAACCTGTATCCTAGACAAGAAGATTTTTGTCTCTTAAATTTTAAGTGGCCCTCTACAACATTGGATAATGACCAAGATGTAGCCAAACAAGAGCTGTGCCCAACCCAGACACAGTCAGTCAAGAAGAAGAATAACTGGGTGAAATATGATTCTATTCCCTCTTCCACTGCATGAACCTGGGAACCGTGGTGAGAGCACAGATGTGTGTGGTGGGCCAGGTAGAGGTGCTCCACGGGGATGGATTCAGAGTTGGATTCAGAAGGGATTCAGAATGCAGGGCTGCAGAGCTCACCAGCAAAGCCAGCACGGGGGTGGCTGGTGTGCCCCACCAGCAGCGCCTGTTCCCAGCACAGCCCCACGCAGTGACACCGCTGGATTTTGGTGTCACTGGGGAGAAACACACGTTCTCTGAGGACTCAAAACACCCACAGTCAGTTCTGATCTAGTGTTGGCTGTTTTTTTTTTTTCTCATCCCATCCTGCTAAAATAACACAAAAACCTCCTTTGCACAAAGTTATCTTGTGTGTGTATGTGCATGAGCATGTGTGAAACAGAAAGCTGTGGAGACGTCAGGCAGATTCTGAACTCTTTAATGTAAAGCATCTCACTGGCTTTTGGCAAAGATAACAGTGACAGGGATTCTTTATGCTGTCATCTTGGACATCCAAGGTACACGGGGGCTGCAGATTCTTCCTTGTCTCATATTATATGCATGCGTGGCAAGAAACAATCAAATTTTTTTCTGAAGATATGTGTATATCTACCTGTAAACATGGTTATCTATCTATGCGTAGTTTTAGCTAAATTTTAAGAATCAGAAAATTCTTAAATATTGGATAATATTGGAATATTCCAGCCATCAGCCAGTCTTTCTACATGGGGGTGACAAAAGTCATCAGCAAATATGAGTTTAATGATTTTTTTTATGAGGAGTTTATGAGTAGAAGTATGTAAATATATGTGTGACCATTTGTGTGCATCTATGCACTGTATGTGTGTATATGTAGCACATATAATCTCTCCACTTGAAAGATAAGAGAAGTAAATGTACTGACCAAGAAATATATAAATAAAGCAAGGTAAGCTAATTTGCATATTTATACAGAAACTGCGAATTCTGAACTCTTGGTGTTTTTGTTATTTGTTATGAGCAGATATGGCCCAAAGGGGTTTATTCAGAAGCGGTTAAATGTTGGTTGTATTCAATCACTTAATTAAAATTAAAAGGTTTTTTATCTGTTATATTCAGACCCATATGGCTTGTTTAGATTAAACTCTCAAACAGTATATCAGTATGTATTATTTCACTGAAACAACACTGGTTTTCATAGCTGAAAAATGTTTGTTCTTATGCAAAAGAAGTGATTTTACAACACACTAATAGTATCTATTTTAGGGCCAAGGGATGAAAAGTGGGAAGGAGACCTCATAGCAGAAAGAAGAACAAGATCTCTCTCACTTTTTTAACAAACAAATTAAAAAATAATGCCAAAGTCTCACGACAGATCTGTAAGCATGGCAGGTAATAAACAGGGAGAACCACCAATGTAGCAGGATAACGAAGAATGGCCTGTGACATAACTCTGGCTTCTGGTTATTTCCCCTGATTTCATAACAGTGCTTTATCAGACAAACTGGAGGATATTTTCTGGAGTTACGGTTTTAGGTAGTACTCAGAAAAAAATGAGGAAGTATGTGAGCACCTTAGCAAAAGCTGAGGAAGAACAAAGGAAGGGGGAATCGGGTGACAGAGAGGTCCAAGAAAGCCCATGAGGGAGCTGTCTAGTAGAAACTGTTTATATATGTGTATATATGTTTATATATGTTTATATCTAAGTACACTCGTGCACAAGCTTGCGTGTCTGTGCCTGTGTGTGCATATTTGAGCGTTTGCTGATCTGTGTGTTTGTATGCAAAAGAGATTCAATAATCTCTTAGATAACCTTTAATATGAGCAAATGAAACAAGTCACCTCTGCATGGCTTTAGTGTTTCTCCCTTCCCCACTGCCTGATCTGGAGACTTTCTGGTGCTCCATCTAGACGGCTGTGCTGTGAAAGCTGCCGCATCACACCCCTCAATTCTGCCTCTTCCAAGCATAGAAGTTCTCAATTTTTTCCATGTTTTTTTGTCCTGGACTCATCAGGAAACGAAGCATGTGGGCCAGACAGGATTCAGAATTTGTAGAGGAAGGGACATTTAGTAACAGCTTTTAATAACGATTTTTATTATCAGAGATAAAGTCAATTAAAGTTCAAAACTATTTTAGTGGCCAATGGGACTCTGGTTGACTCTGCAAAGGGATATTCCAGAAAATTTATTGTATTTAAAGGAAGTGGGGACAGCCATTACCTCTAGGAAAAGAGCTAGAGAATCACAGGTGCTGGCCCAAGAGTGGGATATGTTTTGAGGTAAATGTAGGCAGAAAAATTCTAAACATCACTGTTGGAAAATAGAACTCTACAAGGAGCATTTATAGCAATTCAACACCAATCATAACTATTTAACTAGTTCAATAATATGTTACCCAGCTAGTCTGCAATTTTCCTAAAGAACAGTTATGCAGAATTGGGCAGCTGCTCAGATCACTCAATTCAAAACAAACCATTTACATAATAAATATTTGCAGAGGAGCAAGTGGGTGGGGTTTAGGCGAGTGCACAGATGAACATAAAAATCAAATACAGCTGGAAAGAAACTAGGCTTAATTACAGGAGGAAAACAAACAAAAAAAACCCCAACAACCAAAACGCACACACACATGAACATATATTTCTTTAATTACTTAAAAGAATTAGTGCAAATATCTCTAATTAGCTCATTCACCTCTTTCCAGTGACATAGATTTCTTTCTGTTCCTCACTGACTGAAAAAAAGAAGCTTGTGGGTTTGTTCCAGAGCTATGCACTATTTCATTTGCAAGCAAATAGTTTGAGAGTATACATGCGTGCTTCTGTGGGTATGCAGGGATCTGAGGGTGAATGGCAAAATGCCAGGGTCTACAGCTCTGTTTCCAGATAATGTCTGTTCCACAATGAGACACTCGGGTTAAAAAATAGCTACAGCTCTTTTTAATAGCAGAACTTCACCCAGACATTGCTCTTGCACTGAGTTCAAACATGTAGGATGGGGAATTCAGTAGCAGTTTCTACCTTTCACTGTGTTTCTACCTTTCACAGGTGTAACTTGTCCATCACTACTCGGCCAACAACTTAATATGTTATATACTACAAATTAGCTATCAGTTTCTACCCTGTTTCCACAGAGTTAGTGGCAGAGTGGAAACAGATGAAAATGAGTAAAAAATGGTTTCACCAGACTCTCTTGTTGATTGTGAATGGCTCAGAAGAGCTGGTGAAAGGGAAAGAATTGAGAAGTGAATGTTAAAATGAGCAGAGAGAGATCAGACCTAGAATAGGGGAAAAAAACAAACCACCAAAAATAAAGCCCCAACAAACCAACCCCCTGAAGAAACCCAAGCCATATTTCCTGGATCTCAAGACAAAAAAATTAAGTTGGGAAGATGCAAGAGAGAAAAGGAGGGTGACCAGCATGGCAGCACAGAGAAGAAAAACGATTGTAGTGAGACCCTTGGCATGTTCCCAGCAAGAGGAAACTTGATGAACATTTAACCCAAACACATTCTTCATGGGTCTTCTGCCTCCCTTAGCAGCCCAGAAGCTCATCTGAGGTGAGGAAAGTAGAAGGGCAAGGTCTCCCTGTGTGACCTCTGCCTGGCAATACGTAACAGTGACATATTAAATATGATTAATATTTTCTTCAGAACTGAGTTTGCAAAAATACATGCTCAGCTGTGGTCAGCAAACAAGACCATAATGTGATGTCTATCACAGCACAAACAGTGTATTAATGGAGCCATTAATCACCATCAAAACTGTATTAGGAGTGAAGATAGCCAAAGAGAGCTTAACTGACAGCAAGTGGCCATAAACCTGTCCAAAAACTAATTTGATTACCATCATACCAGCATCTGTGCCACTTATGAGGGTTCATTTTTTTGATGAAATTATGTAGACAAGTCGTTCATGCGTATAATAGACATCTAAATCATGGTAAACATGTTGTTGGCATGAGAAGTAGTTAAAGAAAGTGGGACATTGCTTTGCAGGTGAAATTTCAGGCAAAATGCACTGCTGGTGTCACAACAGTTGGTTAGGAAACCGTTGTCAAACTCGTCTTGCCAAGCCGTGAGTGAGGAATGTTTTTGATCTACATTCAACAGAATAAACACTGCTGAAAGTCAGGGGATGTCGGGAGCCTCCAGCTATTTACAAGAAGGACGGCTTTTGCCAATATAAACTCTTGCTCTTTATCTGCTATAAATATTCCCTACAAACAATCTGTTTTATTCATAGACAGTTGGACCCATTATGTTTTGGTCTTGACAGACGGGACAGTAGGATGCTGCATTTAAATGACACAGACTGTATAGGAATGTATTTCCAGATGATAACTGAGCCTGCAGCTTCCACATAAATCAGGGGAGGGAAATTATTCTGTAAGAAATATGTTCAGATTTCAGCCTCATAAATACAGAGAGAAACCAAATTTTCAGGGCTTCTTCACTTTTATGTGAGCATTTTAATGATAGTTTTAGGCAGCTACCAAGAAATTCACATTCACTATTAGCAGTGTTATGCACAAGAGAAGTCTCTCAGGAAAGTAAAAGATAAGGTTGTCCCATCTACACGTAAATAAGAAGCTGAAATCCGAAAAGATCTCTGTTCTGGAGGTCAGGGATAATTGGATTTTCGGGCAGAGCAAAACTGTCCAATTGACAAAATGAATGTGGACTAAAAATGACTGTTTTCCCACTTAATTTACCATGCTGCCTAGGGTAGGTAGCAGTGAATGAGTAACTGCATGCAGAGCCACCACTGAAAGGAAGGGACAAGAGCTTGTAGCTCAAATAAGGAAAGTATTTGAAAGCCAGGTAGTCTTGTGAAGCTGTGCCTGCTTTAACTTGCCATCTTTAAATAGATTTAGCATATCTGACAATCTCAGGCCACTTCAAATGTATCCCAGGTAAGTGCTGTACCTGTGCTGAATGCATAATATCATTGAATATGGAACAGAAAGGGGGACAGTCCCCAGAGGGGAAGATTGTTTCTTCAAACTCGATGTTAATGGTAGAGTGAGTGACATTTATCTCCAGTCCTTTTATGAATCACTGGGATGCAAACAGAGTACACCTTGCCTTTGCTGTGAGCTGTGCCCCAAGCTATGGGAAGCTGCCTGCCATTCACAAGCCAGTGCCTTGTAGGCAGCTCCATCTTACCTGAGTTCGCAGATGGGCCATTCCCCAGGTGGGTCTGGCAAAACACTTCTCATTAATCATTGCTTAAAGCCCTCTCAGTGGGAAGACCTCAGGTTAGACATCATTTGGAAACAAATTGGGTGAAAAATAGCTCTGACAATAAGGAGCCCACACAGAATTCCCCTGTGAGAGCTTCAGCGGTGTGAAAACAGACTCTTCCAGGACACTAAATGATCTGTCAGTTAGCAAATGACATTATAATCCAGTTTTATGCCACAGACAAATCAAAGCCTTCGCTGCATTTCCTCATTTTTTCCCTCTATTTTCCCCCTTTAGCTCCTTTAAAGTGACAGAATATTTGAGTTAGGAGAGATAGCCAAGTTGTAAATGCTTCCAGGGACAAACCAAAGTCTTTCAGGGTTGCCTTGTTGCCTCTCTTCTTGTTGTGCTTATCTTTAAGAGCAGAACCCCCCCACAACCTACCAGGCACATCACAAGTGAGCATCAGGCTGCCCAAACGTGCCCAGCCCTGCCCAGGAGGGATCCCACTTCTGTTCCAGCTTAAGTGTGTGTACCAACGTCCTGTTAGATTAATTTTTAAAACGAAGCTTTAAAATGAGGCATAGAATCAAGTGCTTTTGTGACTGGAAGCTACAGTAACTATTTGAAAGCAAAATAATTGCGCAGCCTGGTTCTATCTTGTTAATTGTTAATATTTACTTACAAGCACTTCATTGGCATGACATTTCATGCCAGTGGTAATTCTGGGTCCTCAGAGATATTAAGTGTTGACCAGCTCCAGGTAACCTAAAAACTATGTTCCTTCTCTGCCTCCAGCATTGCTTCTTTTTTCAAGTATACTCCAGTGTTAAATTGATTCAGGGCTTAGACAACAGAAAAAAGGAGATGGTGAATCTGCAGCATAATTTACCCAAAATGAATAGAGGAGCAAAGTATAATGTGGGGCAAGTCCAACATTCTTCACTGAAATACAAAAAGCGTAGCCCAGTTACCACACAGACACTGACAAAGGCAAAACCCACTGCAGCAAGGGGCTTAAACAAACAGCAATTATTGAAACTCAAGTTCAGCTTCCTGATGATGTTCGTATTGATTTATCTACATGAACCTCTGCCTACACATTATGGCCTAATTTTTTAATGGGTTCCAGCTCTGATACCCAGTGTCCTTGCATGATGTAAGAGTTTTGTGAAGTCTCTCAATTGTCAGTCCTAACAAACACAACCAGTTTTGGAGTTTGAATAACAGAAACTGAGGTCAGTCAGAATCAGGCAGTCCCCTGTCAACCGTGAGTCCTTGCCATGTGGCAGTGATACCAAATGTGCAACAACCTGTTCAGGTTTTGCCTTCCCACTGAAATGTCCCTAAGGTATTTAAGACTCCTTGATCTCGTGCTTTTACCCAGGGACCTCTTTGGCAGCCTTTTGTCTGTTGTGAATCAGTGGCTTTTGCTTAACAGTCCTATAGGCTCAGCTTTCTTATCCAGAGATTCAACACAGTCCTCAAAGATTTATTGGCTCCAAATATTGAGTTCACTTTTCTTTCAGTAGGGTTCATCCAGACATGGTTGAGGGACTCAGTGTGGTCCATACTGGAGTGCCTCTCTGAGTCCTGTCACTACCCTTTACCCAGAGCACTCCAGAGTGTTCCCCAGCATGAATATTTGCTAAGAAGTGAGAACAATGTCAATTATTTAGCAAACACACAGCCCATCTGTACGATTTCTTCTTGCTCTAGGCACTACCTTGCACCATGAACAGCCTTGCTAAAATCCAGCTTAAAATTGACAGTGTTTCCATGGCATATTGCTGTCAAATTTCCAACTGTGGCCTCAAGGTGCTGAGAAAGGGATACTGATCCAGCACTCATCCCAACTCAATATGTTTGCACCTCTCTGCTGGCCTCTGGAAATTATGGGGATGCAGCCAGGCTCACTCATCACACAGAATTAGTGAGCTTGTGAGTGTGTTCTCATGACAGCCCTGCATGGCAGTCAGCAAGTAAGAAGATTTATTGCTTTATTTGACACTCTGTTATTCACTAACTGAGCATGACACATCTGGGACTAGGAACTGCCAGTTTGACATCAATGAGCCTTTTTTGCATTGATTGAGTTTATCCAGTTCATGCTCAGAATACAACCTGGGTAAGGAAGAACTCCCAAAACAGGCTGGAATGGGAGCTGCTGGTTATATTTTTTTCCAGGAGAATGAATATGATGGGTAAATGACCTCATATGTTGCAGAGCAAGGAGAGGTGATGTCAGCCATTTCAGCACCATCCTTCTTGTCACAAGGCACCATAATGATGAGAAACCATTTCCTTAATGCTGATAGACTGGTGGGGAGGTGCAGATCAAAATGCCATAAATAATAACTTTAATGTATGAGGTCCGAGGGAAATTAAATTATTTTGCCCAGCCCATAGATGACACCATGCAGGACATGAGCTGCACTGTTCAGGACATGATTTTCCATGTGTACTTTGCAGAGCTGGGAACAACAATCCCCCATAATTGCTTTTTTTTTCTTCTTTAACTTGTGGAGCAAGTCAACCTGCATGCATGGGACCCCAGCTTGCTCTGAACTAGACATAAAATATGGAAAACCAGGAAAATGTTACTAATCTTACACAAAGCTTATATTGAGCTCTGAATGTGCTTTGGTTGTGCAGCAGTTTGGGCTATTGCTGGACTAATGTAGGAAGCAAACCTTTATGTGACAGCACAACACTGACAATGACTCTTCCTTGTTTGGGCATTAAATCAGAACCCTTCCTAAACACACCTATGAAGCACAAAGGGAGGCCCCATGTTTCCTAAATGGAACATTTAAATTTTTTTTTCTTACTTATAATTAATCCCAAGCCTGTAATTAAACTGCCCCCTATGCTGATGAGTTCCAAGACCTTTTTGTTGCTGCTGTTGTGCAGATTTAGGAAGGGAATTTGCTCAGCAGGTGAACCTAACATGAAGTTGCAGTTGGTTTTGGCCATCAGATCATGAAGAGAGACATTTCTTGTACTTTATATGTAGAGTTGATGTGACAATATAAAATCAATAATTCTGCAGAGAAATTATAGACAGGAGAGGGAAAAAAAGAAGTGACCTGTCAATAATAAAATATTTAAATAAACCAATCTTTTGTTTTAAATCTACTTTGTTTTGGAGTGCACTTAACACTTATCAAAGCCATCAGGATGGCAGCACTGGCTGGCACAGCTGGTCTGAGATGGTGCCAGGGACCAAGGGAGGACCAAAATGCAGAGACACATGGGCAAACATCTTCGTGTCTGAACAAGTCAGTAATGTCCTCCTCCATCGTCTGATTTGCTTTTCATTACTGAACCAATCTCACTTCTTCATAAACCAGTTTCTCCCTCCATCAGACCTTCCAGCAGCCTACAAAACAGCACCAGGGGTTCCTAATACCCCAATCCCCAAATCACAGCCGTTGCTCAGTCATGCCATCCCCCATAATTGCTTCAGGTTTCACTAGAGTACTTGCTTTGGCTCTGCCACTCTAGAAATACCTTTTCAGATTACACACCAGCTCCACCCAGTCTATTATGGGTGATTGGGATCAATTGCCGATCTAAATCAGGCAAGGCAGACTTTTTTATCTCCTTATTATCTGTTTTGTTATAAAAACAGGATCCAACACTGGTCTCAATATTATTTCTGTCAATTTTTCATTGCACCTTAACATTGTTTAATTAACTGTAGTAACACATTGTTATTTTTCTTCTAATATGTTTAGTATTTTTTCTTTTAATAAACTTTTCCATGCTTGCCACCACAGTTCTTTTGCCAACATGCTGTATGTTGTCTTGAATGGGCTTTTATTTTGAAATTGTCTACAAAGGAAAATTACAGAAGAATCATTTGGCTTACCTAAAATACTTTATGTACACAAACTATGTTTCAATTTCAGATTTTTTTTCTAATCATAAGGCATAATATAGACCAACATAGCATTTGAAGACAAATCTTTATTTTTTTTTTTGAGGAAATCCTTTCAAATGCAAGATGTGTATTTCGTTTTCCAATCATTTAAATGGAATATTGACAGAATTTATCTTTCTCCGATTTTTTCCAAATTGAATTGATCAGATCTTGTGACATATGTTAGTTTGTGGGGAGCTGTTTAGTCCCAGCACCAGTGTTTGTCCAAGTGGCTTTGCAACAGGAAACATCATGTGTGTAGCCCTGGGAGACACCATCATGAGCTTGTGTCAGAATGACAAAATGACATTTATTCTTTGTTTCCTGTCTGGCAGTATTTTTCATTCCCAATTCTCAGATTCTTTCATAGCATTTTATGCCAGGCCATATGGAAAATCTGACTATATTAGATCAAGGAGCTCTTCATTATCTTTCATGAGGTTGACACATTCAAATGTGGTATATACTGGACCGGTTTTGTATCTCTGAATTGCTAACTCTTAAAAACTGAAGCACTCGGGAAAGTAGATGGTTTCAACAACCTTCTTCCCTAAAAATACTTCCAGAAAAGCCTCTTATATGTACTACTTTGTATTTATGGCTAATGGATTTCATTTCAGAGGAACAACGCTGCCTTTTAGTCACATTGAATATCTGTGTACTCTCAGGCTGGGGAAACTCTAGTTCATGCACTTTGGAAAAGCTGTGAAGCTCTGTTTTCGTTCATGAAAATGCATATCTTTCCAAAGACAATAGAAATTTTCTCATGTGACTCTTTTCAGTGTTTTTCGTACATCCTTCTTAAGTTCCGCTTTACTTATTGACCCACCCATGTTTGCTGCAGCAGCATCTGAAACACAGAGTCCACATTCAACATGATTTGGTGGTCCCCCTGTTTATCCTCTGAGTATGGTAAGTGACCTTTTCTTTTAATGATGAGTTTTTAGTGATTACTTCTGCCAAGTTCCAAGGTCAGTGTCTGAGATTTTTTATGTTTGTTGCTAGAAAGCAGCACACCCAGGAAAGATCTTGCTGTGGTAAGCTCTGCAGTTGGAAAGACAGCTTTCCTACCAGTCTGGGTAATCAAGGCAGTCATTAGGGGCTGAATAACTTCTAAATTCAGGAGATTTTCTGAAGTTCGAGAACCATCATAAGCTAAATCCCAAATCCATATCAGAAAGAACACAACAGAGAGTCTCTGAAGGGAAAGAAGCTGCAGCCTAGAAGGACACGTACATCCCAGGGCAGGGACACCACATGGAGGTATGGAAAGCATTTGGAAGCTGTTTTCAGATACAGAAGCTTTAGCGTGGCAGTCACAGATTTCCAGATAGCATAATCAGCTCTCATTTGTAGCATTCAAAGTTGAAATCAGAAAAGGTACACAAAGAAATAACTCATCTCTGTCAAAACATGGTTTGTAGAGGAAGTTTAAGTGCTGGCAAACTCTGGCACATATTACCACATACAGAGGCAAAGTCACATACACAACCACCCACCCCACCCCCAAATGCATGGGGTTTTAGAGGAAAGGGAAAGGGAAAGGGAAAGGGAAAGGGAAAGGGAAAGGGAAAGGGAAAGGGAAAGGGAAATGGAAAGGGAAGGGGAAAGGGAAAGGGAAAGGGAAAGGGAAAGGGAAAAGGAAGGGAAAGGGAAAGGAAAAGGCAAGAGTTACAACCAAAGTGGTTACCCCCCCAGATTTTAAGATGCTTTTGAATCGTATGATCAAAGTAAAGTTCATAAAGAAGTATTGTGTGGATATCTAGTGCAAATCAATGCAAATAGCCCACATCATCTCTATGTAGGATCTCAACTGCAAATTAGATAAAACATATTTCATGGAGCAGAGTATATCCTGCAATTTAAGGAAACCCTGGAAAGCCTAAAGAAATGCTAACAAAACATCCTCCTAAGTGTCTCATTCCCACACGAACAGATGCAGAGGGCTGTTGCTGGGAATCAGAGTGTGTGAGAGCCATACAAAAAGCATATTTATTTAGTGGAGGAGAATGTATCTGTCTCTCTATCAATAAAAGTCTGAATGTTTGAGCCTTCTGTGCTCACACCTGAGACCTCTCTCTCTCTTACCATAATCTCTCAAATCTCACCATCAATCTGTCAAAACAAAAGTAAGTGATCCATTTTTAACTTCAGGGAGGAACTAAATCAAATTGTAGTTCATACTGATCTAAACCCTAAAGCTTCACTGCTGCTGTTGGGGTGATCGTGGCATATGTGCCTCCAGACAGACCTGCCCATGAGTTCAGGGATTACAAAGAGGAAGCCCATGAAAGCAATTTTAGATGGCAGAAGAGTCTCAGGAGATAAAAATCTCATGAAAGGTTTTTCTTTTCTCTGGAACAAAAAAAAGTCATTTCAGTTAGATCAGCTATTCCTGTTTCTGTCCACATCTCTGTTTTCTTTTTGGGTATGGAAATGTTTTTTTCAAGGCTCATACACAAGCAGCAGAGCTAGGAGTATCCTAATTCCTAATATCCTAATATTTTGGATTATGGCTGGTGTGAAGCAAGGATTACAAATCTGCCTATGGGAGACAAAAGACTCACAGATGTCCAAGGAACAGGTCCTTAAGGTTCCTGTGCTTTAAGTACACTCTTTAAATTTCCTCTAAATTGCATGCATTTATGCTAAAAGTCTTCTACAGACTGTTTTCATTGAGACAAATATCTGACACTGGGCATGCTAAAAACAGTGATTTCAAGAAAGAGCTCACTGTTAATGCTATTAGGAATTAACCTCTTTTTTTTTCAAGATGTTACCTGATTAAAACATGATTAAAACATCAAACTAACTCCAGTGCCAGAAATGTGCTAAATGCTGCTTTGTGCCTCCAGCTGTGCTGAGCCCAAATGCACTACTTAGGGTGTAAATATCTCCTTTGAGAATAATGATTAGGGGATTTTTAAAAGTATTTTTTTCTTTTCTGTTGCAGCATGGAAAGGGACAGGCAACAAAGAGCTAGGCAGAAGGGTTAACTCAGGATGCTGCGGGCAGGGAAGGGTGGAAGTATTTGCATAGAATAGCATCTGGAATCTACACGTCCTCAAATACTTTTGAGGGGGGAAGCTGTTTTTCCACATTCATTACAGCCTGGTAAAGGAAGAAGAGAAAAGAAACAAGGAGGGATAGAAAAGGAACAGGGGACTCCTTTTGTATCTGTGTCCAATATGGTTTCTTTTGATTTTTCATTCTCCATAGTCAAGAGCTCCCCATGGGTTCTCATCTGTTACCCAGGCTTTGCCATACCTGCCTGCCTGTGTGAAAATGGCTCAGCTGCCGGCCCTGGGTGAGGCTAACAGATCACATCTATCTCTCTGGCGTCTACTGAGCACACAGGGCTCCAAGGATCAAGCCCTGGACAAGAGCACAAAAGCAGGTCTGTATAGAAGCAGCCAACCTTCTGCACCGTCCGCCGCTCATTGTGTGGACACCAAGGTCAAAACTCGCCTGCATTCCTGCTTTCCCTGCACAGTTCTGTGTGTGTGTGTGTGTTCCTGTGTGTGCCAGGGGGTGAGCAAGAAGCCAGTGCAAGACTGCACCACATTGCTGTTTTAATTCCTCATTTTACACAATAATTATTATTATTATACAATAATAATGATAATTAATATGAAACGCATTTCAAAAGCACTGGAAAAGTGTGTATGTATATTATATATAGAAACAGAGATGATGAGGATGGACACAGACATTGAAATAGAGATACACTCTTGCTGTCTTAAAGTACAGTGATTCTGGACAACAGTGCAGATTAAATGGGATTTCACATTCCAATAGGTAGGTAATAAGTGCTGTTTGGTTTTCTGAATTTGTATTCAGAAAGGGAAGGGTAACAATGAATTAAAAATGAAAGTAAATAGAAATATCTGCTTGGTGAATCTGTTGTCAGTGAGGGAGATGAGATGAAAAAATTCTGAAAAACTAGAGAAGAAATCCAAAGCTCTGAAACAAGCTTTTTGGTTACAAGGATCAAGGTATGCATATTTGAAAGGGGAAGAGAAATTTTCACTTCTCTGGGGTAGTACCAGAAAGGGGAAAAAGAATAGCAAAATATGAGAGAATCTGTTTTGATGGTTCCACCTTTTACATGAGGTCAGATGAGTTCAGTAAAACGACACATTTGCAATGACCAGTCTTCAATCCCTCTGAGAGTTCACTAGTTGCTCATGTGTAATATTTTTAAAGTAGGAGCAGATCAGCTAAACTGGAACAATTAGGGAAAATGAATGCCTGGCACTTCAGAGATTGAATTTATGCCTGTATGTTTTTCTGCTTCGTGGGCATTAGGGTTTCCATCTTCTCTCTCTAGTCAGCTCCTGCTTTCCTTGCTGGGAAGATTTCACATTTCCTCTTCTATCTGATCTCCTGAGCAGAGTCTTTTCCTGCAGTCTCTGTTTTTGTAAGAGATTCCTCTCCAGTCATCAAGAAATGCATCAGGAAGTCCAAGAGCTTTGTTTTCTCAGTCTGGTATATTTTCTAACTTCCTTTGATAATACTGTATTAACAACTTCAGAGCTCATACACATATCCTTCCACTCTCCCTCTTGTCCTTCTCTCTTCTCTTCTCTTCTCTTCTCTTCTCTTCTCTTCTCTTCTCTTCTCTTCTCTTCTCTTCTCTTCTCTTCTCTTCTCTTCTCTTCTCTTCTCTTTCTCTCTCTCTCTTTCTTTCTCTTTCTCTCTTTCTCCCTTTCTTCCTTTCTTCTTTTCTCCCTTTCTTCCTTTCTTCCTTTCTTTCTCCTTCCCTCCCTCTCTACAACCCCTCCTTTTTCCTTCTTTTCCCACTGTCTCTATAGAGCTTTTCAGTCTCTGTAAAGGAGTGACCAAAGAAAGATTTGCTGTCCCATTCGTTCCGCACTGCCCCCATAAAAAGCAGATATTTTCAGGTTGACTGAAAGTTTAACTTTGTTATTTTTTTTATTTTTAAAGAAAATCCAGCGTGACGTGGCACGCGTTGGTGCCCTCGCCACTTAACAAATTACTTGTTTTTTTGACCTAAGTTAAATGCTGTGCAAATTTCCCTTGTCCATGTTTTCATTGTGTGCAGACTTCACTGATAAAGAATAAAGACCAAACTTGTTGGCACTTTTTAGCCAGAGCTTCCTTCATTTACAACAGATTTTTTTCTACTATGTCTTTAATGACACGAAAGCCTGGACCCTCAGCTGATGTAAATCCGTCATTGCAGGATTGCCTTCCACAAAGTCATGCTGCTTTACACCAGCTGACAGTGGCCTGGACATTCAGACAGGGCTCCAAGGTTCAGCATGGCCTTCCTGCCTTCATTTTGGGATGTAGACTTCATTTTCCATCCCAGGGATCGAATGCATTTTATCAAAGTAACTCACCACCAAATCCTTCCTTACAAGCAACAAAAATCCAGTTGCATGGGTATTGATGAAAAACTCAAAGTTTTCATTGTTTCTGCAGATGCAAAACCCGATTCAGCCTCTTTCACGGGTGAAGCTCGAGGGCTGCTGTCCCCACAGGCAGCCAGCAAAGCCACTCCAAGGACCAGAGCAGGGGGATGCAGGCTGTTATCCCTGCCCGTGGTGTGCTGCAGGTGGCAGGGGACAGAAGGGTCACTGACAGCACTGGCACACTGCTCCACAGGTGACCATGGCTTCAGAAAGTTCACCAGAGACCCCCAGAAATCAAGAGTGCCCTTCATGGTGTAGCTCTTCCCCTCCGCTGCAGTGATTTAATCAATGTACTTAAACCAGTGCACGCTCAGCCCTGAGGGCTGAACTGGCAGTGCTTGGGCTCAGCCCCTCCCATCAACATCCTTTTATGTTCTCAAACATGCCATTTAATTTTCAAAAGAGAGAAGCACTGTATCGTTATAAATCTAATCTCTCTCCCTGCGTGCTGCTCTGCCTGTGCCTGTGATTTAGGGCTCTGGGTCAACCTGCCCCAGCACTGCTGGGGGGTGGTCTGGCCTGGGGAGCAGAGCTGGGCAGCCCAAGGTGAGGCAAAGTCTCCCTCTCTGCTCAGCAGTGGCGTTTCATTGCCAGCCCCTTGGAGACTCCTGTGACAGTCCTTCCCATGACAGATTGCTGGCCCAACAATGAACCCTTTGTGCCCTCCCGCTACTCCTGCAGCCCCAGCTTCCACCCAACTTACACCCTCCTCGCAATTTTCCATCCTCTGGAGAAAGCAAAAAGCAGAATAAGAAAGCACTACTCATCTTTCTTAGGAACTGGACTCCTTCAACTGGGAAAGTCTGGGACTTTATACAGATTTTTTCTTTGTACAGCAGCATCACAGCAATGTATCTGCAATGCTGTTTCGGAATGGATAAATCATCTTGCTTTGCTTTTTGTCCTCATCCTCATATAACTTCCTTTCTGAAGACATGCAAAAAATTTATTGCTTTATAAGACAAACCAGTCTGATGTCCTGGTTTGGTGCCAGAACCTCAGTATCTGAAATGGCATCTTAGTTAACAGTGTATCAGTACTTGTTTTTACAAGAAGAGGCAAGGGTTCTTCCAGGGGCACCTTCAAAGCCTGGGCCTATGGGCAGTGCAGTTAGCCATGGGATAAATTCCCTCACTATTCTGAATTAAAATCATTCTTGCCCATTTTGGGGAATAAATTCCATTTATAGCATTTATAGTCTACACCCAGTAAATTCAGCTTTGGGCACCTTGAGGGGTTCTGCAGTTGCTGGAGGCAAAACACTGCAGAGATGAGCACATGGCAAGGGGCTCACCTCAGCAGTAACCACAGGGTCTCTTCTGCTGTCCTCTCCCCCAAGTCTCTGTGCTGTACCTCTCTCTCACCATTTTCTTTTCCTGGGCTCTTCCAGGAATGTCAGGGGTCTGTGCTGGGAGAGGGGATGGGCTGCAGAGGAGGTTGTCCAAGACAGGCACTATGAGCAGGGGTTAGGACTGGCTGGAAACCAATCCCGTGGGTCAGGGAAGGGGAAAAAGTCTTGGGGATGTTTTTGCAATTTTTTTCACTTCTTTCACTTTTCCAGCCAGCAGTGGTTGCTCCAAACTCTGCTGTAGAAAGACATAGGCACTTTATTATCCCAAGAAATTGGATTATCACTTGGGGCAATAATTGGTGCCCTCTCTTCTGTAACCAATTAATGAGGTTCAAAGGGGAGGGAGATGGAGTTAACAAAGGATGAGACAGCAGACAGAGCACATCTGTGCCCTGGCCACTGAGAAGGCAGCACAAGGAGACTTGGTTTGTTCCTGCTTGTCTTTTTCCTCTGCTTGCAGCTGCCTTTGTCATGCATTATCCCACACTCACACTTACTGAGCAGTGAGAGGAGCCTCGGGGAGGAGTGTGTGTTCACAGGTGTGTCTGCACGTGTGTGCACATCTGAGCAGCTTTGCTAAGCTCAGACTGGGGAATCAGCCTTCCTGGCAGTTTTGCAGAGTGCAGACTCTTGGAGAAGGCTCTGTGTTTTCACTGGGATAAGCCACATGGATGCTCACCTCTCCCCACAGCTCATCCCTACGTGGTTTTCTGTTCATACATGGGTCAGGCCCATACATGGGGAGATCAGGGCTCTGGTGTCAGCAGCTACAGGGATGTGCCTACACCAGCTCCTGCCCCATTTTTTCAGGCATAGTCAGGCACTACCAGGATTTCAGGATTGGCATCACTAGCTTTATGTTCATCTTTATAATGGCCAAATAAAGAAAAAACCAAACAAAATCAACCAAGTGCATTTCCCTCATCTCAGAAGCAGCTTTTCAGTAGTGAGGCTGACTATGAACAAGTGAGTGGCTACATCGTGGCTTTTCCAGCAAGATTTCAGGGGCTCCACTGTGAAATTGCCTGCACTTGCTTGCTTATTTGCACACTGAGTTTCCTTGCATTGCAAAACCAGCACATCCTCGCCTTGACCAGGCTCTACTTTTCCATATGAGCCTTAAAGGCACAATGATGAACAGCTATCATCAGGTGAGAGACTTTTCTCACCTGCAGCTTTTCAGAAGAATTTTTCTATTTTAAAGCAAGGATTCATTATGTTCTGGCAATTGCTTTTATTCTAAAAGATATTAAAACCCTTTAAAAATCTGTAATGATATGCACAGTCTCCACTTAGCTATTGCTGCTGAACCCAGGAAATAAAGACCTACTATAGACAAACAAGTTAGAAATGAGTTTACTTGTTCTCTTTGCTGAAGTCACTCTACATGTTGCACTGTGAAATCTTTTGTGGAATGATAACTGACCAGTCACTCTTGGGACCCACATCTTGTCTCATCCCAAACGTGTCACTCCTTTTGACTAATAGTCTTTATTTTTCTATGGGATTAGCACACTCTCAATTTCAGTGACCAAATCAATCACAGCACAAGTTGCTTACCAGATAGCTCCCTGAAGGGGGTATGCTGTGCACTAGGAGGAAGAAATTTGTATATAAAGCATTAAGGTGCCAGGGAAAGGCAGAGCCTCCAAAAGATGAACTTCCCAGTCAGACAATGTTTTGATAGGAAGCACATGGTGGTATTTCTGCAGCATTCTAAGAAATATTAAATATGATACTACGTACTTCCTTTCTTTCAAAGCCAACAGCAGAAAAATAAGGCACTTATTTAAAACCAGGACAACAGCAAAAAATAAAGAAAAACAGCCCTTCATAGGACAGCCAGTCTGGGGGCTGTGTGGAACTGTAAAAAGCCCCTGGCCAAGGCTTCCCTTTGCAGCTCAAGCAACCTGCAAAAGGCCAGCTTCCTGACACACGAGTCTTAGTTTCTTCCTGGTAAGTTTATTTTGATCCTGAATTGTGTGGCAGAGATTGACAACTCGTAGCAGTGCATTTGAGCAGGGAGTGAAGCTCTTTATGTATTAAGAACAGCTTGAAGTCACTTAAACCCACTGATCTGACCTATGCCTGATGACACAGCTCTGTCATGTTCAGAGATCTGTCTGCAAGGCCAGTCAGCATAAGGGAAAAGGCCTGACAAGAACATGACAGCAAGAGCTGACCTGACAGCATCCCCTTCCTGGGCTGTCTGGGCACAGTGCTGATGCTAGGGGAGGCCTCTTGCCTCTCTTATTAAATGATTCAGGAGTTTGCATCTGCACAGCACCATCACTGGCAGCTCTGCACCTGCATGCCAGCAGTTCCAGAGTATGCCCCAGAAGATGGGCAATCTTTTGTTGACCTCATCAATTTTCAGTACTCTGTCCTACCCTTCTTAAACAAAATCACTTCAAAGACCCAAACCAGATTGATTCACATGTGAACACTACCCAAACTGTCTTCCAAGGGGGCAAATACTTGTCTTATGTTCCTTTGAACCCACTGTTGCCCGTTTACTCGTATTTACTTTGCATGGCCTGTGGCTGAACCATGGAAATTAGAAAACAAACTCCTATTCAGCAAGTCATGTCAAAGGTGACCGCTATGCCAGAGAGGCGACTGTGGGACAAACACTCCCCTGATCGGAGGCCTCTTCTGCAGCGCTGCTGTCTCCACAGTTACATACCTGTCTGCAGAAGCCTTTCGTTTATCTTGTCTGTGCTGGGAGTCCTAGACGATGCCATCAATCTGCGAGATGAGAGGGAAGCTCCTTTGACACTCGCACAAAGGCTGCGGGGCAGGAGAAGGCGAAGGGCTCCCCTGTGATCCGCCTGCCTTTGAACCGCGCAGGCCGCGCCCGGGCCTCGCCAGCTTCGTGTCCAGGCCTTGCGAACCAAAAGGCAGAGTGGGAGAGGGCACCTTGCACCTCTGTGGGAGCCCAGGGGGGCTGTGGGCACTGCAAGGTGTCCGGCTCCTACTTTTCCATTGGCATGAGCCAGGGGGGTGGCTGGAGCTGAGGGTGCAAACTTCCCAGGGGCACAGCAACAAGATGGAGTTTGCAGTCTGTGTCTCTAAAACTCTGTTCCCAGAGGCCATTTAGGGACTCACACTCACTGTCAGGAGCAAGTTGGTAGCAATGGTGAGTGTGATGCCTTATCCTGGTCTTGAAATCAAGAGCTAAACATGGTTAGAGGGGAAAAAGGGGTTTTTCCCTGGGTATTTATGGCAGGCCCCTCAGGTGCAGCACAGGCAGGGGCAATGCCCCAGAGCACACGGAATGCACACCCACGGGCACTCGGGATCACATCCTGGGCCTCACAAATGAGCACATCCAGCAAAGATTCCCCAGGGAGAGGCTCCAGGGAACCCCCGGCCCAGGAGCCTTCCCCTGGCTGGGCCCAGCTCAGGGTACAGGATGTGTTCTGGAGAGGCCCTTGGTGCCTGGGGCTCTCTGACCCCTCACTGCCAGGCTGCCACGATGTTCAGGCTCTTAGCTTAACAAAATATCAGGTCTAAGAATGTTGGCTAGAAGCATAAAAGGGCTAAAAAGAAGAGGCAAAAAATCATCATGGCATCAAGCAGGCACCTAAGTGATAGCTCAGAGCCCTCTGAGCTCTGACCTCAAGCCTGGTGGAAGCAGGGGAGGGTGTCTCAGCAGCTCTGCAGATGGTTAAGTAGCCAGCTCTGCTCCCCAGGGGATGAAATCTGTAAAGTGCCTAATAGCCTTGGGAAACAAATGTTGTGCTTTGGTATAATAGCTCCATTAAGATCCCATTTACCAGAGCTCCAAGACAGAAAAATAACCCAAATACATGTTATTACAGAGCTCTCTAACCCACTTCCAATAGATCTACTTGTGTCTCTTCAGTGATCAAGTGATTTTTGAGACTTGCTGGCATGGCCAAAAGAATACAGCAGTATAGCTTGTCAGCAAAACATGATTTCCTGGGACATCCTTACTTTTTCAAGGCCCTTGGAGGATCCTTTAAAGTATTGCAGGGCTATAAAAGGGGACTGGATGATACTCCAGCTAGCAGCCTGTGCTGAGTCAGTGTGGGATTGTTAAAGCAGTGATGCTGCATGGTACAATACAATCCCCAGACATAACTGAGCATCTCAGTGTACTTCAAGCCAAAATATTGCATTCACAGCTCCTCACCACAGCACTGATAAAAGCTCTCACTTACTCCAGTTTACCAATCCCTCCAGCTCATTGTGGCTTGGCTGCCCTGTGCTCTGGGAAGCTGAAATTCAATAAACTTCACCCACAACAGTCAACCACCTTTCACTGGCGCAGTAACAACCAGAAATGTTGGGAAAATGGTGAGCTTGGTGACCACATGGATGCTCTGTACTATTCTCATGGCACATAGTACAGCATCCAGTGCCTCCATCCAGTGGAATAAATGCTAACCAGGAATTAAAATGCTATCACCCACTATTTTGTATTGATACAATTCAAGGAGAAATCTGAAAAATAGGAGATATTTACATGTAAAAAATACACAAAGCAGATCAGGAGGCCCAGTTTGTCTGTTATAGAGGAGTAAATTTGGCTCAGGATAATAATTTCCCCTTCTTTGCCTATAATATGTTGGTGAGTTCCCATACCAGGAAACTACATTTTGAATGCAAAAAGCTTTTAAGAGCAGTGTCAAAATACATGTTTTAAATACACATTAAATGAAACACTACTTACATAAAGCAAAAAATTCCCATGACACAGATACTGAGGCATAAATACACTAAGCTTGCATCAAGTTCTGCACACTGACAGCTTTTATGCCCTAAACTCTAAAGCAGAAGAAATGGTAGAGGGACACAGCATCATTCCAGCTAAGAAAGCAAGAAAGAGATAGAGAGAAAGACAGAGAAAGAAAGTGAGTTCAAACGAAATGGTAAAATATGATGAGAGCTTTCAGAAAGAGAAGAACTTTTTGATTCTATTCTCATTTTCTTTTCCTTCTGGAACAGGTTAAAGTTGGGGCCACAATGGCTCTGCAGGCTTCCCCCAGACAGCCTTTACACTGATGGCCTTAGCACTTAGAGGTTTGCAAAGAAACTAGCAAGGCAGCAAACTGCTGATTTTCCAGGAGTCTCCTGTGCTGCCTTACTGCTACAATGGCTTCCCCAGAAGGCTGCCCAAGGTACAGGAACCCAGCCTAGGTCTAACTTTGCTGCATTTAAAGCACATGTATTTGGAGATACAGCTTCAAATCCTATAATTTATATAATTCAGAGTTTTCCACACAAATGTGAGAATGTCCAAGCTTCCAGATGAATCTGCTTTATGGATTAGGAGGCAGCCCAGACAGAGGCAGCCCTTCCTGCTCTGATGGTTGCAGATGGTTCTGCTGCTTCTGGGTGCTGTGAACCAGCCCAGTCATAATTCGAAGTTGAAATGAAACAATGAGAAGAGGGACCAGGATCCCACCTGCAGTACCTTGGAAAAGCAAGTCAGAGTGTCTGCCCTGCAAAGTGGGCTGAGTAGTCAACTCAGAACAGAAGAGCTCAGCAAGGATAGCTACAGAAAGGCAAGCACATGTGTGACTGAGAGCTTTTGCTGCTGTGTTTCCCTGTGTTTGCCACAGGCAGGCAGGTGAAGGCTTTGCTTGAGACAAGCAGCCCAGAGAAGTGCTTGCAGAGGGCACTTGACCTCTGGCCTGACTCTACAGCCAGCAAGACTTGGTGCAATACAGCACTGCATTGCTCCCTTACATTTTGGGGCTAAAAGGACAAAGAACTGTTGTTTCCTCCCTTTCCCTGCCCTCCATTTCCCTATTTCTGGTGCTTAGCTCCTACTTCTCTGCTGTTCTGCCATCAGGAGAGCGAAGCTGTGGCCAAGATGAAAACCAAGCAGTAACTCTGATGCTGGGGCTCTCCTTGCCGGCTTGTGGGCACAGCCACCTTCCTGGTAGTGTGTGGCATGGCAACCAGGTCCCTCTTCCATACACTCCCAAATAATTTCTTCAATCTGAGCCTTGCAAAGCAGCGTTTGTCACACATAACAGCCTCTGATGTCCCCCCTCTCCAGGGATGCCAGGACGATGCACAGCACTGCAAACCCTGCGGGATTGCCCCTCGGTTACCGGCAGTGCTCAGCCCCGCTACGTGCTGCAGCATTTTAGAAACGCTCGGGTTTCATCGCTGAGCTCTGTTTAGCTCAGGGAGTGCAAATAACTTCCCCGAGACCCATCGTGTGGTTAGTGCGAGCCAATGAGCAGCCTCATGGAGGGCACCACTTGCCAAAAGAGCAGATGTGTCCGAAGCCTGTACCAGTTAATTTCGTGACCTACTGAAATCACTGAGAGATTTATACTGCTAATTACTGACTTTGTTTCTGGTTTAATCATCCTTTCGTTCACCTTTCTGTAAAGCTGAGAAGGGAAAAAAAGCCCTGATAAACATCTCATCTTCAGCAGGATATTATTTCAAATATAAGCACACAAATAAAAAGATGTTTGGGGTTTTTTTTTTGGAAATAATATTTACATAGAAAATGCTTTAACTAAAGCTTATGATTCAGCAATGAGGTATATCTTTATTTCATTTCCAGTTAGAATCCTTCATGAAATGAAAGCAAAATTGTTTAAAAATACCTTTTCTGTTCTGGACATGAAGAAATGAGCTACAATTATTTTATAAATGCCCAGGAAAATAAACGACAGGGAGGAGAGGCTGACAAAATGTTATAATAACACTAATGGCAAAATAACACTAAGACATTGATTCTGCAAAGTTTTACTCCCATTCATAAATACTTTAGGCACATTATTTCACTGAACACTCTGGCATTATGTACCTCACTCCCCCATGCACCCCTAATGCTGGGTTCCCGTATTTTCCATCAGTTCTGGTGCTAGGCATACCACGTAAATGCACACACAAAAATGCCTGAGAAAGAACTGTGGGTTAACAGACTGAACAGAAAGAATGTGCCTTTGTTTTTTGCATAGTAGGTCCAGCTCTGAAACTGATTCTTCCCAAAGCCATGTGCAAATTACTCAAACCTCTCTCTACCCCTCAGGAGGGGCAGCAGTTCTTACAGAGCTGCTCAGCAGCCTGGTAATGCTGACAAGCTGCCACGACCAGCACAAAACAAAGACCCTCAGTGCTGATGTTCTTTCCTTCAGGAGAGATTTGGTTGCTGGAGAGAACATGTAGTGGGACAAAGGCTGTATTTTGACGTTCTCACTGCAAATGCTGCACCTCAGAGAGCAGCTGAGGAAACCAAAGGCAGTGTGGCACAATCTCTCTGTGTTTTACTTCAGCAGCTGCATCACTTGTTGCACTGGGTATTTTAATGCTGCCAGATCCAAAGGCAGCATCACTTTTTATGGGTTGTGCTAAGGGAGGCAGGACTGGGACCTCTGGTTTCGTTTTCTTCCCAACAGACACCAGGAGCCTTGCTTCCCTCTCCTATCAGTTCTCTTCCCACCCACTTGCTTGCACCTGAGATTTGGGAAAACAAAGAACTCCATAAGAAAAGGTGGTTTCCAGCACGGCAAGGCTTCTGTTGCTCCTTCTTGTGTTTTCAAAGCCTGTCCAGCTGGCAGCCTGGATGCAAACACACAAGTGGCACCCATATACTGAGGCAGTCAGCCTCGGCTGCCTCTCAGACCAGGAGCCATTGAGCTGTGTATGCCTCTCACGATCTCCTCCCGCAGTGTCTCTGAAGTTAACAGGGGTGCAGAGCTCTCAGCCCCCCAAACCCAACCAAAGCAGATCTACTGACATCAGCATGTGGCACGATCGGTTGTTTCCCTGATCCAGGAAAATTTGTTGTCAGGGACTTAACTCTGTATGAAAGGAATGTTGTTTCATTTCAGAACCAGAGATTTCCGACAAGACAGAGCATGAGCTTTCTGAAAGGCAAGAGCTTTTTGTTTTTTTCTCACAAACATGCTCAGACATAGCTTTTCTTTCAGCTAATTAAGCTGTTTTAAAGCAAACTGGTCAAACAGTGACATCGTGGTGGGGAGCCTTGGAATCAATTGCATGATATAGAAGGCAGGACATTTAAAGGGTGACTTCTGCCATTGTTTCCCCTGGCTGAATCTTTTCTACTTGGTCAATGCTGCCAGAGTGACCCTATACAATTGGGAGAATTCAAAGCCACTGACCTCAAGAGATGCCATTAAGAAGGCAACTGCAGAATAAGATTTCATGGTTGGGAGCCAAATTTACCTTCTCCTTCCATGTCTTGATGCTTGCAATATTTTATATGTATGTTTTCTTCCTGTCATTAGCATATTCCTAAAGCAGCTAGATAGAAAGAGAAGGCAGATGTGAGGCAGCATGGGCAATAACTACATCCTGGCTATATAGGAGAGCTGGACCATTTTAGGTGAAAGCTACCACTGCAAACAAATCATTACAGTGGTTCCTTTGGCTTCGTGACAGTGAGCGATCGGTAGGAGCAAGATTCACTTTGCTAGCACAGAGGATGGACTCTGCCTAGCATATATTTTGTTAAACAGAGTATGACATCCATTGTTTTTCCTAGCTGCTGGATATAAAATCAGTGAGTTTCAACATCTGTCAAATGACCATACAGTTTCCCATGTGCAAAGAACAGACAAATTTGAAACATTCTATTAATAATCTGAAGCACTAGCAAAAATGGGTTCCTGGCTGTTTTCTTTCTGAGGATGTCAGGGAGGCCATTCAGTCAGGCAGCTGACATACAAAGAAACCTTGAAAAACCTGCAAATGGAGGAGCCACTGTTGCAGCCCCTTGCAAAGCAATGCTAAATGCAACAGCTACAGCTAGTGACAGCTTCCTGTGCCACTGGGGAGATGCTCCAACCAGCTGTTTCCAGCACGCCCAAACAACCTGAGGCTGAGTTGAGGTTCACAGCGTTGGGCCCCCTTTCCACAAAGACATCAGACGTGGTGGTTTGCCCTGTGTGCTCAGCATGCACAGACAGAGTGGAGGTGCCACAGAACCGGGTTGTAAGGTGTGATGAATGATCCCTACCTGCCCATTTCTGCTCCACAAGAACCTACCCGAAGCCCAGGCAGCCCTCCTGGGCGTACTCTGTGCCATTGCTCCTCTGCACATGCCCTTTGCCACCGCATCCCTTTGGACAGAAGGTCCCTTTCAGGATCAGAGGGATTCACCATCTCACCACACGGCATGAGAGGAGCAGTGCCCTCGCCTGTGCTGAGGGGCTCAGGCCGTGGTTGTCCTGTGTCTCATGTCCACGTGTCTCTGTGCACAGGTACCCAGGGCATCTCTGGGGATGTGGGGCTGTCTTCACCTGCATCGTGCATGCACAGTGTTTCAGAGAGTACAAGAGGAATCTCTTTTAAAAAGGATCACGACAACCAAATATCTGGTGACAGATTAAATTGCAGGGCAACACGACCCACGTAGAAATTGCCATGTGGTCTCTTGCTCCGAAGCCTGACTGTCTCTGGGAGACAGAAATCTCTGAGCTATGGCTGCTCCCAGCCCAGCTCTATATCAGGGCAGTGCTCTGTCAAACCAGCCTGCCCTGTCCAAATAAGAGGGCTACAGCTGCTACAGCAGAAGAGTCAGAGGGTGATGGAGGCTGCTGCATCGAAGGGCTCGGTGCCCCCTTGCACCCCACGGCCAGCAGCTCTCCTGGATGTGCAGAGGAGCCTGTTTTTGGCAGTGCATCCTCCCTGGGCCCCCCTGTCCCCACGTGTGCACACGTGTGTGCTGCCATGCGTGGGCACCCTCCCCTCCCCAGGGGACCCTCAGCCCCACGGGACCCCACTCCCCTTCCTGTGATGTCGCATGTTCAGTGTGATGACTTGCTCTGTAGAAGCCATGTGTTGTCATAATGTAACATCATTAAACAAAGTGTTTAGAGCAGTTTTCACAGAGCCAGAACATGAACAACAAAACCCGCCAATTACAGTGTCATTTTGTGTAGTTGTTAAGGTTTCAAATGTCTCCAACTTTCTCTGGTAGGCCATATTGAGCATGTCACAGCGAACATCTGAGATAACGATTTGCTAGGCAATGTGCAATTCTCGCCTTTTTTTTTTTTTTAATATCCAAGAAGAAAGAGTTCTTTATAATAATTTGGCTCAAATGTCTACACACATTGCTCCAGCGTCTGTAGCAGCATGTGTTTCTAGGATTGTTCTGGAAGAGAAAATGCAGAAACAGCAGGGAGCAGAAGATAAACAGGCAATTCGTGACTCATTAAAACAAGCATTGGTAGCCAACATTGTGGAGTGTGTGAAGGCCCCAGATCCAAGTCGCCTATAAACTTTTTTTACCAGCTGGACTTAGCATCTGTCAGAGTTTGGAAGGAGAGATAATCTGGTACAAATGATTTCAGTGTGTCGCATTTATTAACCTGCCACCTTACATAACACTGCTGATTGGGAACTGGGGGACTGGCTTGAGCAGTGACACAGCTTATTGTCCAAAC
The DNA here is from genome assembly GCA_013397915.1 of Daphoenositta chrysoptera. Classification (NCBI taxonomy): domain Eukaryota; kingdom Metazoa; phylum Chordata; class Aves; order Passeriformes; genus Daphoenositta; species Daphoenositta chrysoptera. The sequence continues at coordinate 895,682 of VZRO01006798.1, read as the reverse complement.
AGTACGACTTCACTATTAAAGATGCTGCCTTCCCTGTGTCTTTTTAAATTATAATGAAGACAATAGAGCAAGAGAAAAAGAGATACCAAAGCGAACTGAAAAAGCAGCGCAGTTTTGAGAAATGCATGTGCCAAAGTAATATCCTCAGCAGGTCTTTTCTGCTTTGCTTTTTTTCCCCCCAGTCCCCACTTTACTCCACATGCTCAGAAAACTTTTTAGCCTGCTTGTCACAGGAGCTGGAATCCATGCCTCTAAATAAGGCAAATGCCCTGTTTCACTCCCTGAGCCACTGCCCAGCCAGCACGATGTTATTTACTGCCCAAACAGCTCCAGGAGAGGAAAACATTGTGGATGTCATGGCAGGCTCAACACCTCACATAAAAATGAATATGGTTTTTTTTCAAAGCATTTTGGAGAATTTCAAATATGTTTTCCATTTTTAACGCAGTTTCTTCCATTAAGGGCCTGATCCTTCTCTAATTAATGTAGATGAAAAAATTTCTTTTGGTTCCAAAAGGCAGAAGACTAGTTCCTGATGCTCTGCAGAAACTGATGGCTTGGCAAGAGGAAAAAAAATCCATCAAAAATAATATATATGTTTATCTTAGTTTGGGGTTTGGCTCTTTACAACTCACTGAACACTTACTAGGGACTACTTGACAAATAGAAAACTGCAGAGTGGTGTTTTGCTTCTGCTCCTGATCAGATGCCATGAATTTCAAATTAATAGAGATGTTTACTCTCTAATACAAAATTTACATGTATTAGCTTATAAAATATGAATGTGCCCGTTTCTTGCTGCAAAATACAGCATTTCCATTTAAAAAACAAAAACTGCAGAGACTTTGGGAGGAAAAAAAAACAACACTCAGGCTTAGGAATACCTCACATTTCATTTTGGTTAGCCTATTATTTGTAGTTTTGAAACTTTATTGGTCCCTGATCTAATCTTTTCTGAGTATGAAAACATTAACATATGGTTTAACACAGCACAGGGCTGGAAAGTCCATATCCCAAATGCACATTGTATGCAGGGTGACATTCACACTAAATATCATCCCACAGGGTCTGTACTCCATTTTACCTGGGATTGGAGAGCCATGAAATCTCTGGAAAAGTTGTTCATGAGTCTGAACCAAATGGCGTGCAGTGTACTGAGATACAAGCAGCGTGTGCTGCTGCCAAAGGTTGTGGCTCAAATGTCTCTCTAAGTAACATTAAAAATCTGCTGCTTCATGCCTATGAATTTCAATATTTATAGCGTTCAATAAAATGGTCCGCTGTCAGAGAGAGATGTGCCACTGTGCACTCTCTGAGCAGATGGGCTGCAATATGGCACATTTACATGGACCAGCTGTGGAGTGCAGAAATGAATGCTGGGCAGAGGCAGGCTGGAGGCACCACATCTGGAATGCAAAGGGGCCCGCCTTCCCAGCCACCAGGATGCTTCCTGGGCAGGGTGAGCTCTGATTTAGGGCCGCTCACCAGTGTACCTTAAACTGCATCAAGAGTCCTCATTAACACAAGAGACTATGCTGAGCTTTAGGGCCTGGGATTTCTCTGCTGGGCATCTGTTAGAGCCCAGGGATGGCACTCTGCAGCCTGGCATAGAGGCGCCCCGGGGAGACATTCTCTTCTCTCTACCATGTTATGGGGTAGATTTGACTTCTTCTTTTTTTAAATTCTCTCCTCTACCGTGTTGTACACTGAATGCCTACCGGTGCAAGCAGCAAACAAGATTCTCTCACCTCCCACCCTTCCCCACATCACCCTGGGCAACAGGAAAGTCTGCTAATACTCTGAAATTTAATTGAGTTTTTTAAAGCAGGAAACAGTGAATGCTCCAATACCGCATAAAAAGAATAAAGCGCAAGTCTTGGGGGATTTTTGCACCTTTAGATCACAATTTCTAGAAAAAAAGACTGCTGGCCACTTCTACATAAATCATTTTATACTGCGCTTGGGCAAAATCCCGGAGTCTCTGAAATCAATGGCAGAATTCCCACTCATTCACAGTAGAGTTAGAATTTTGCTCAATTTGAATAAATAGACCTTAAAGTGGGTATAAAAAATAATTTACTCTCATATTAAGGCCCCTCTGTGCTTTCAGAGTGGTCTAATGTGTCCTTAGTGTATATAAAAATCATATGTTTAAATCAAAAGGACAGAGCGAACGTATATCTAATTCAGCACAGAAATACTAAAAACCAAATTAATACATCTGATAATGCAAATCAGAGCTTCCAATTTTTTCAGATCAACATATTTCATCACCACATTTTACTTTCATAGAGGTGTTAAGAGTGTTCTGGGGAGGGGAATACAGGTGTGAGAGACAAAACACTTTTTGAAATAGGATATTATTTGCCATTTCAGCCTTCCTAGAGCCAATACTGGAGTTTCAGTACCAGCTGAAGTGCAGTGCTGCCCAGTGACTGGCCTGCTGCATGGCAGCTCCTCACTTACCTGGCTTGGAAGTGTAAATGAAGGAGTTTAATGTGTCACTGAGGCTGAAGATGTGAAGCTGTGAAGAACAGGTGCTTTTCTCCCAGAGAGTTTCCTACCCTTCCTCTTCCCCTTCTCTTACCTCTGCCGTTTATAAGTTTTAGAGAATTTTTAAAGGCTTGGCTGGTTTTAATGAACAGGCACACAAAGGGGGAAATAAACTGCCTAGTGCATGCTTGCTTCTGTCTTTTTGCTGGAAGAAGGCATGACATGAACTAACATGAACAGGGCTTTAAAAAGAGCATTGCCATGTGTCTTATTCTTTTTCCCCATTCCTGCATATCTGTGACACTCTGAAGGCCAAATGTACTGAGGAAATATATAGCCAACACCTACAGAAAGGGGTCTGTAGTATAGAGCATCAACATGCATTTAAAAATTATCATGAAAACAGATTCGTGCTCAGTTCTGCTTTCAGGGAAAATAAAATGACCCTGAGCCTCTCTTCCAGAGACCCCAGCAATGGGGCAACCTGGGACCCAGCCCTTGGTCTAGCTGGTAGTGCAGGCATAGCCCTGTGAACCCAAAAGAAAAATCCTGCATCACTGCAGGATAGCTGCAAGTGGAAATACACATCAGGTTGTGAGGAGCCTCAGGACTGCGACCACAGGGCAATATTCACTCCAAAAATACATGGAGGGCTTGACACCCTTTTTGGACTGAGGGCTGCCTACTAACCAAGGAAAGCTTGGGTAGTTGCCATTGGAAGCAAGGCTCACAGCATCTGTGTTACTGTAGCCTCTCGGGTTTGTTAGGGCAATTTTAATCCAGATTTATGGATATCACCTTCCTCCTCTGCCAGGCAAAACCGTGGGACCCACCTGAGTGGAAGGAGAGCCCCTGAGGCCAAGCAAGCACGGCTGAGCAGCTCCCAGCTGCCAAGAAATAAGTTAGAGCACTCGGATCCCCCTCTGTCTCTTGCTGCCTGGGCTGGAAGGCAGCAGACAGAGCCGTTACCATCACAAATCACTCCCAAATCACTCCAGCGCTGGATGTCCATCAGGCAAGCACTGTTCCAGCACGGAGCTGTCTGGCACAACATGTGCCTGTCATGGACTGCTGCACATGCAAGTTTTCCCATCTTGTAGGAGATACTTTGACCATATCCTTCCTGACAAGAAACAAGTCTATTTACGGCTATCTTCTTTTCAAAAATAACCTAGCCCGTGCTACAGTGCACACACGTGTATTTGGCTTCTGGTGTTATTTATTATCTTTTTTTTTTTCTTTTTCTTTTCCTACCACTGCAGAAGTGGCACAGGGAACTTCAAAGTTCCCTATAATTGCTGTAAGAAGTTTTATAAGGACTCAGACCTCGATGCCTATTGAATCTCATCTCTTCTCTGACAATAACAGCATTTGATGCTTGATAGCAAACACTATAATCCTGGGTGACTGCACAGTAAAGTGAGATTTTTCTGTTCTGATAGCATTACACACACTGGAAAAAGGCAGGTGTTAGGGAGTTACTGCCAGATCTCAGATGCTCTTGCTCATTCCCAAGACTTGCTGAGTCTCGGCTCCTGGCTAAAATTTAGAGCAGCCTGTGGATTAATCTAATACACACTGTTCTGGCAGTGGTCAGCAGAGGGGTTCTTCCAGCTGCTGATGGGCTGGATGAGATGAAATCACGGACTATATCCAGCCACGGGCTGTATGTTCCCCATCTAACAGTAGCATAAGAGTACTAAGTACCACTTTTAAAGAGCAAACACTCTTGATTTTACTGAATAGAAAGATCTCTGCCTTACCCCCATTCACAGTGTAGAACTAGCACAGCCCAGGGAGAAGAGGTGGAATTCTGTACATCCAAGAGAGCTGTTTAGCAAGGAAGGCTTGGAGGGACTTTTTTGTGGTACTGGTGGAAATCTGTGGGAAACTGTGAAGTCAGCCTGACTTTCACATTCCTTCATAGATTGCAAAGGAAAACAAACATTTTCTTTTTCTTATAACTGAGTACATCTCACCTGAAAACCAATGCAAAACAAGGGTAAAACTCCCTGCCTTTATGCCAAGCCCTTTCCAATATGAAGGAAAGGAGGTATGGTGGTGCACCTCAGTGTCTCCTGCATGTGGGAGGGACATTAAAAGAAATGTCTGCAGACGATTAAATCATATTTGTTGCAGCAGTGTCTGCAGTCCCATTTTTGGTGCAATCATTAGGGATCGAGTTGCTGCTTGACAAAGCAAAATGATCACATTATATAGCTTGAGCTGAGATGCCAAGGAAGGTCAGTGTGTGCTGGCCATCAGCAGTCCAGCATGACCAAAGAAGCAGCAGTGGAGCTTGGTCCGTATGTTTGTCCTGTTCTCACTGCTGAGCAAAACCCTCCCGCACCAGTTTCAGAGCTTTGAAAGCCAGAAGGGACCTTTATATCACGCCGTCACCAGCCCTGGCTGGGACTGCCCAGGCAACAGATGGCTGACATGCGAGTGAAGCTCATCAGGAGAAAAAAAATTCTGCTTTATAATAATTTTCCAGCGTAAAAAAAAAAAAAAAAAAAAAAAAAAAAAAAAGAAAAGCAACCCAAATGCAGGAAATCCTAAAATTTCGTATAGAGCTTTATCAGCAAGGGAAAATGAAAACGCGACCCTGCAGTGTTTTCCTTTAGAAGCATCAGAACATGACGTTTTTAAAACAAATCAGGCTCCCTTGGGGTCTTGGCAGCTGCCACACTGTTTCATCCCCCCTTTTAACAGTGGGAAGCTTTTCAGCCCTAGGATAGTGTAGTGCTGTCAGTGGGGGGTACTCAAGTGGGTCGGGGCTTTGCTGAAGGCTCAAACCACGCTGCTTCAAAGCAGTTTGTCCTCAGAGGAGCTGCGGATTGCCACCGCTCACGGAGCTGTGCCCTCTCCAGGTGGCAGAGCTGGTGTTTAAGCTAGCAAGGAGGCAGCTGGCAGGGGAAAATCGTCCAGGACTGGGGGCCAAAGCAGCTCCGGGTCACCTCGGTTACTCGCCCTTTTGGCAAGGTGGCTTCCCAGCACTGAGGGAGGTGACCTGGTGGAGGCATCTCAGGGCCACCAGCAATGTGCTCAGCCTGGCAGCCCCGGCTTGGAGAGGTGCCTGCCAAGTCAGGGTTCCCACCCGAGTGCCGTTCTTCCAAGAAATGTCTCTCTGTAGAGCTCAAAGCACCACAAACCCACACTGACACGGCGGTGGAGGCCCACCCAGGCTGGCAGACCGGGCATCAGAGAGCCTGCACCCCCTGAACAGCTTTGGCACCCGTGTGTCTGCAGCCTGCACGGTGCCCAGGGTCTCACCCCTGCACACAGAGCACTCTGCTCCTCTGTCTTGGTCAGCCACTCCTCTCCTTTCTCTGCGGCATCGGGATGTTGCTTTCCCTGAAATCGGGGGCCGGAGTGAGACATTGACAATAGTCTGATGCTGTTTTCATTTTGCAGTTGGCTGCATGATCTGAATAGAGCTGAGAGTGCTGCAGGGACAAAGAGTGAAAATTCATTTATAAAAAGATGTGGCAGCGTCAGGACTGTCAGGCAGAAAACCAGCCCAGGTAGTGGTCTGGTGGGTGGGGACAGGTGGCACTACACCCTACCTAACACAGCATGCTTGGAATAAGCAAGGTACAGGAGTTTAAAACAAAATCTCCTTAAAGGGTTTCCAAAGAGCAGCTGAGCCCGTAGATTTCTGCAGTGATTCCTCACCTCTCTGTGCCTCAACTCTTCACTTCCATGTTTTGTTCCTCTCTCTCAGCTTTCAGGGCAATCCTTCTGCTGTATCACAGCAAATCCCCCCCAGCGCTCACAAATCTTCCTGCAGGTAACTTCCCCCAAAGAAGGCAAGGAGCAGAGCAGAGCCCAAGTGTCACAGTGCTTCACACATCACCAGCAGGGTCCTCTGTCTTTATAAATTTGTACTGGTCTCTGGATTTATCTTAGACCTGGAAATGAGTAATATAACACAGTAAATACTCGCTGGGGAAACTCCAAACAGATCATCATTCATGTGCTACATTTTCTCCTAGTGTCTATCATAATCTGGCTTACTGTCCAGAAAGACTTTGCAAAGCAGTAAAACTGTCTCCCTCTGGTAAAATGAGAAAGGGTGTAGAAGGCATAGAGAATATTTGCATTTAACTTTGTCTCATGGAGACAGAACATTAAAATGCTATTTGGTAACTTAGTCATAGAGAAGAATAGCAGAGCCATAGGCCTTTTTTCTTTTTTTTTTAAAGATGTAACTCTTTTAAGAGTCCCCTTAAGAGCGCTCAGTAGGGTGTGTCAATATTGCTCCCCATGGAAATCATATGGTTTGCCTATGCAGACAGTGAATTGTTTTGTGGCTGTGAAATATTGTGTGTTGCCCTGTGAGCAGTGGAGCCAGTGGCTCGAGGAACCGTTGTTGAGACTGACAGTTACATTGTGCCACTGAATAGTGAAACGGCAGAATCAAAAACTCAAGTGGACCCAGACAGAATGTCCTGACCTTTAAGTAAAAGGCTGATTGGATATGGTGGGAGCTCCCCTTCATCTTCCACCATAATCCATTACACCTTTCTTGGCAAACCCTCGTAATTCATGTAGCCGCGCAGATACATTTCCCATAGAATTTTTTTACATGCTTATCATTAAATTTATCTCTTATAACTTACTTGCCTTTGTACGGTCCAGTTGTGATGTGCTGTGTCAGTTCCCTACGTTGAAGCATTCATAGCATCCTGCCCAAGAAGTAATTCTGCATCTTGCAGCGTGAAAACCCAGCAATAATAAATTTGTGGGAACCCAGTCAGAAGAAAAGTTTCTGCAGCACAGAAATAAATACATGCAAAGATGCTATATAATGACCTGCAGCGGAAAAATAAGTGACCCCAAACACATGAAAGCTGTGAACTTTATTACACTAGGTCCATATTTTAAATTTGTCTGAGCTAGACTGTGAAGTATTTAGGGCAGACACATTTTATGTGTCTGCAGTGTGCCATGCACAGTACCTTATGAGTAAGAAAGAACATAATAATGGCATTATTAATGTTTACTGCAAACTCTGCTTTAGAGAGGATTAAGGCTGCATAAAAGAGAAAAGTATGTTCTCTCAATCTCCATTTTTAATTTCAGAATTTTTTGTACCAGTATCAATAATTCACTGAAATAATAGCTAGGTGTGCAGATTAGGAAATATAGCGGTGTGGAAAGACACTGACTAGTTTTTCAAAGAATATTACTAGCATGTATGAAAACATGAGCTTCCTTCTTTAAATGCATCACCTTGATCCTGGGAGTTAAAACTAGTATGGTTTGTACCCAGCACTCTTTTTAGGGATGACAGAGTAAAATGCAAATTCTGTATCCAACTGTGTCCAACTGCATTTTTTCCTTAGAAACACATGAAATTGTGGACACATTGTTTCCCTTAACAAAGTGTTTTAAGGACTGACTGCCTCTTTTTTCTTCTTAAAAAATATGTCAGCAACCTTTATTTTTGTGAATTTGAGAGTGAAAGCTTTCGTGCACCTTGGAGGTTTGCCATACAGCAAATTAAAGACCCACAAATAAATTTTGTATTATAGTACATATAAAGACATACTCCTGTCTATGAAACTGTATATACAGACATGTTATTTGCCTGGATGCTATCTTCTCTGTGGATAGATTATCCTGTTATGTGCACACATTCTTCTTGCCCGATGGTATGCACTTGCCCACTTGCTTTGAATGGAACTGTACGACAGCTCCCGACACGTCTGAATGTGGCACTGGCATTTCTTGCATCCCTCTTCTGCGAGAGGCGAGAATCTTCAAACTCAATTAGCATTTTAAAGAATAGGTTCAGTTTTGTGGTCCATTAAAGTCAGCTAAATTGATGCACTGCATGTCTTTATTTCAAAAATAAAGCTGAACAATTAAAGCCCATGTCTCTTTGCTCAGCTTTTGATTCCTCACAAAGCTTTCCCACTTGCTGCCTTTGGATGTAATGTTAACAAAGTCAGTTAACATCAAGAGCAGCGCTAACAGGCATGGCACAATTCCTTGTTTTTGCTCAATCAGTCTGTGTTCAAACTATCAGTTTGATTTATTTGTCCACGCTGACCCTTATTCACCACTTAATTATCCTCGTATAATGTTTCAAGAGCCTCCTGACACAAGGAGAAAGACAATTGCCGATGTTCTGTGGAACAACTGTTGACCTGATGGCCAAAATGACGACTGCAGGTCGAAGGTTGGTCGCCTTTTGAAGGACCCACTCCATTCTTGAGGGCTCTGGCCAGAGCTCTTAGCCCGGTTGCCACTGGCACTGGGCAGCCTTCTGGTCCCCAGTCCTTGCAGCATGCCCAGGGTCACCCCAACCACGCTGGCTGAGCATGGCCAGATGACAGCCAGCATCCTCTGAGCAGCAGCTTATTTGCCAAAAAACCAAGGTTTTGAGCAGGCAGTCGGTGGGCTCACTCTGGTCTCCTCCATCCCTGTTCTGCCCCAGCAGCAGCACCAGACTCAACTGGAACTAATCTCAACATCAAATTGCCAAAACTGAGATCAAAACCACATCTTCTAGGAAAAGCAGAAGCTGTAAGTATGACAGTCTCCATCAACAGCCCTCAGCAAAGGGGCTGGCCCCAATTCTTACAGCAAAGGATGTTATTTTAAGGTTCCCAATGTGTATGCTCAGCCTCATGCCAGAGATCATGGACAGGGATCTCCATTCATCCAGAAATCGCCCTTTCTGCCACTCTGGCTTGGAAACACTGAATGACATTCCTACTCGTTTCCCATTCAAAAACGAATAATCAACTAATAGGTTAATTTTGACAGGACACTGGCATCTCATGGGGACAGAGGGCAGGGTCCCCATTTTCATGGAAGCTGAAAGAGTGCTCGGGAAGTGGGGAAAGAAGGGGGTGAAGTGGCACAGTGTGAGAGACTGGGTGTTAGCTGAGCAAGTTGTGCAGGTATTTCAGCTGCTGGCTGTCGGAGGCTGTGCAGGGAAAAAATCTGACCCTCTTTATAAAAACTGTATTCATCTCAAGTGTAGTCAGTCAAATAACTGACCTTCCCTGAGCATGTGGGGTTCATATTTCAGTGAATTAATACCATTTTAGACCACCGAATTCTGCTGCTTAAGGATGTACTCACCCATAAAGTCCTGGAATCCTCACAGGTAAAACCTGGTTAATCAGTCCCATGATACCTGATACCAGGAGGATCTTTCAGCACCACAGACACAAGTGGATCATCTAGTTCTTTGAAAGATGTGTGAACACATTTATTTCTGTCTCATCTGTACAGTCTCAAGGAGAACTGGCAGGTGAAACTGGGACAGACTTTGGGCTGCTCTAGGTGGGATCCTGGGTGCACAGCCAGCCCTGGAGCAGAGGAGTACACAGCCTAACGTGGGACCTCCTCACTTGCCTGCAGTCCCCAGCCACCACCAAGCATCTGAGTCACAGCCAGGGTGAAACCTGAAACAGAAACCTGAAACAGAGAAAGAGCATGGCAGCCTAGGGAACAGGCTGCAGCTTGGCCGTGCCAGCCCTTCTCAGACAGTCTGGGGCATAATGCAGTTGGTGCTTGGCCTTCTGCTTTCTTTAAAACCTCCTGCCTGAGCAGGAATGTTCACACAGTTGTACTATTGTCATCTGAAAGGCTGTTATGCTTAGTTTTCATGAAACACTTTGTGTTTTCATTTTCAATGAAAATTCCGAAGCTGTCAAAGAAATATCTTGGCAAGACAGAGAAAAACTGTTTTCATTAGTCTTTTCCAGGAGAGGAATAAATAAATGTTCCCCAGCTGTCTTTACTAAATCACAGACATCTGATTGTGAAGGCAGGATGCTGTCAGCTCTTCACTGGTTCTCCTCTTGAAGTCCCTGGGAAATAACCCTCTCTGGTGCTCAGAGCCTGGTACAAGCAGGGGCTGCTCTTCTCCTGACACTGCCCACATAGTTGACCCTCCAGAGAGCAGAAGAGGGAGCAGTTAATTGCCATATAGAGCTGAGGATGAAGTGTCCAGGTGCACAAAGCTCCAGCTCACACCTTTGAAGATCTGGACGTTGCTGCTGGATCATGAAGGTTTCCAAGAGATTGCTCAAGGCAGCATGGCAAGTCTCTGTGCCAGGACAGGTGACCTTCCCCTTGAAGCCTTGTCTTGGCTGCTTTCAGTTCCCCATGGCAAGGACCACTGACCCTCCTCCATCTGCTTTCGGTGGGCTGGGTGCAGTTCCCTGCCTCATGTCACTCCAAAAGCAACCAAATATGCAGTGTGGTTGTTATCGAGGCTTCTGATCAGTCCTGCCTGAGGGGTGGGTGGGAGAGCCAAGCTGGAGAGCGGGGTGCATGGGACAGGGGCATGGCAAGAGCTGGGGAGGGCGGGCAGGGCTTGGCAGAGGACACTGTGCTCAGCACAGGGAGATCACCTTCAGCACACCCCAGGTTCTCAGTTTGGACATGCCTCAGTGTCCCTCCAGCTGTGCTGTCCTGAGCCTCAGCATCCACATGATGGGCCTTAGTCTGCAAACCACAACTTTCATCAGCGCTCGGAAAATCAAATTATGGCTATTTTATGGTACCTAGGAGAGGGCCAAGAGTTTCCCTGAAAGCTCATCTTTCATTTTGAAAAGAGCATCTAATCACTTAGGGGCAGAATAGCAGGACAGGGAAAGTCTCAAACCTTGTCTGAAAGATGGAAAATTTATGGCTGCAAAGGGCAGCGTATATCAAAGAGCTTTTGGCCAAGGCTCACCAATAAAGCAATTCACCTACTGGGTGATGTGAGGACAGAGCAAGATGAAAGTAAAGTTCGATCATTTCTTCCCATCACAACAAAAAGGTTGATAAAGAATATACTTGATATCAAACAGAGCTTCCTGCTGTCTCTAGTTACCTGGGAGTTTGGAGCCTGCAGTTTGAATAATGTTTCCTCCATAATAGGGTTGACAGCAGAAGTGTGGAGAGACTGATGGGCCTTCATGCAGGCTCAGCTTTTGTAGTTCAGGCTCATTCTTTATTCTCAGAGTGGAGCAGATAATAAATGTGTAAATAAATAGTTACCAATCTTCTGGCACGGTAAAATAACTAGTTGCTTTCTTGTGCTGCAAAAGAATTCAATCATGCTGATAGTAAAACCACATCGCTCGCAATGTTTCATGCACTTTGCAAATAGCTCAGGAAAGTCTTTGCATCGTTTGGGATGGAGTGTGGGTAATGCTAAATGTGTCTGCCAACGAGACTGAAACAAAACAGCCACCGCTGTAATTTGGGGAAGTTAAGTGCTTACGAAAAATAAAAATTCAGGACTTTTTTTCTGCCTTTTGTTTATAAAAACAAGTTCATGCTTAACTCTGACTCAGTCTAATGTTATTGTCATTTTTCTTTGCTTAGTATGAGCTCTGAGGAAATGATAACAGAGATTAATTGATATTAAAATGCAAGGTCATAAGAATGCATAGGAAAAAATACCGGGATTTCCACTTTTTTGCAATGGCTGTTGAGCTCTTGGGCTGTTGAGCCCAAGTTCATGCACCTTGGATGGAATTTTGTCCCTTAGGTCCACAGAAAAGCAGACTCACAGTGAAATATTTGAAATGTTTCTAGCTGGGTTTTGTTCTCGTGGGTTTAAAAAAAAAATTAATGAGTTTTACAACATTTAAGCCAATTATTTTAATAGCAGCTATAAGGTAAAACAATGCACGAATACTTTGGATATGTCCAGGCAAATTAAGTATTTGCACAATTATTTGCCATTAAAATGAGAGCAGAAAGCATACATTTGTTTTTTAACTGTTTGCTACAGCCCAGCCCTGTCTTTAAGCAGGCTGCCCTGCACTTCTCTGGTACATCGGGGCTGTAATAATGAAAAGATGCCATCAGTGAGTACATTACGATTTTCAGAGCACAGTTAGATGAGATAAACTGGGTAGTTTTAAGGAGAGGCCCTAGAAATGAGAGTGAATACACCCTGTGAAATTCTCCTAAATTAAAGCATAATCTCTGGGGAAGACCTTTAGAGATGACTGGAAGTGCCATTATTCCCCTCAGCTTGGTGCTTCAAAGGCACTTTTTTTTCTTCTTTTCCCTTCTGTGAGCAACTTGTTCTCAGGCGGCTTGAAATGAAAGCTGGCTGAATTTTTCCTTTTTCAAAGAGTAATTCAAATGAGAACTGATTCTTGGTCGTGAAGTTACTGCAGAAATTTTTTTACCAGGGTTTTTTTTTAATGGAAGAAAATGCAAACTATTAAATAATATCTGTAAGATTTTCCTTTTTTGGTCAAATTATTTGTTTTTTTATCTATAGTAAAAATGTTTAGCTGAAACTGCTATTTTGAAAAATGAGGAATTTACTGTTTTAGTTTTCGATCTGTGATAACAACAAAAGCCTAGAACACTGCAAATTTTGACAGAAATTAGAAAAGGGGGGAAAAAACCCACAAAACAAAATAGCTGGCATATTCCACTCAGCTCTGCTAAAAAATATCTGTCTTAACTCATTTGCGAAATACAGCCCAAGATATTTTTGGTCAAAATTTGCACAAGATTTTTGGAAATGCTTTTTGGTGTTCGAAGGGCAGCAGCCTGTGCAGAGCCCTGAGAACCCAATGCAGAACTGCTTGCTGCAGTTTTAGGTGGCAGCTCGGCATTAGCAGCATCCTTGACATCAAATGGCTGAAGCACAAGCGCAGAGTTAAATAAAGCCTAAATGTAATGCTAAATAGCTGCATTGACACTTCATTAATTACTAAATTAATGCCTTTAGCAAATAGCCTGTCTGCACACTCAGTGGCTGTTTCCTTCACAGATCTCTCCAGGCAATATTAACAGCTAGAGGAGTAAATACAATTACAAAGGGTGCAGATTTGACTGCCCGCGGCAGTGCTGGTTTAGGTGATGAGGTAAAAACCTTCTCGAGGTGTCGATGAGGGTAGCACTAAGCTCCCCTTCTGTGCGGCAGTGCTATAAGCTGTCATTACATCGGACTTAGAGGAGTGAAAAGCTCGTGTTTAAGTTACTGTTTTTATTTAAACACGTCTCTCTGACACAGCAGCCCCCAAATCCCTGGCTTCCAAAGTGGAGGCTGACGCTTGGTCTTTGTCTCAGCAAGTGCATTCAAGTGCAGCAGCCACTGCGTGGGGAGCCCTGTGCCTGGACAGGAGCAGCTGCAGCACAGGACTGCCATAGGATCACTTCTTTTTGCAAGTCAGAATTTCTCTGGGAGGTTTATAATGTCCATGCTAAAAGGAAAGTTTCAGAACAGAGAAGTGAAAGTGGATCTAACAAATTTGTTTTACACTGGTGAAGAAATTTTTGCATTCTTTGGAGCAGAGAAGACGGAAGAAACTCCCAGGCTGTCAGGAAAAAAAGTCTCTTGCAGATCCAAAGCTGTGAACCCTGATAAGAGCTGGAGGGAGAAAATTGTTTGCACTGGAAAATCTGCTTCTAAGCAAACAGTGCTATGATTATTATGGAGACAGGATCACAGCCTGTTTGCAGAGGGACTCCCTGTCTCAGATAATACATCACTACATGCCCAGTCTGCTCCCTTTATCTTCAAACACTGCCCAAACCCAGAGCTGGGGCACTTTGGCTGCAGCCTTAAACTCTTCCCATCAGTTTAGTCCACGTTCACATCCACAGAGCCTGAGGGATGCAGCCAAATCCTGGGCCTTTTGGAGTCAGAGTCTCAGATCCAGGCCTTCTCTCCATTGTCGTGGCAGGTCATTTTACCCACATCAAGACTCCCTTCTAGCCAACTTTATTCCAGGCTTCAGCTGGTTTTAAAAATAATTCTGTGTCCATAAAGAACAGAATTTTAACTTTAAAAAAATCACTGTTATGCTCCCTCCAGCTTAGCAACTGGGAGCCCAAAGGTATGCAGGCACAGCATCCCTACAGTAGAGAAGTGCCATTTTAGGGACTTGTTCCAATTTATACTTAATATAGATGTGCTGGCACAGCCTTGTGCTGACAGGTGAATGCTGGTGGAAGAGCCTGCCATCAGAGCAGCAAAGCCCAGCTTCCCCTGGGAGGGCCACAGCCACCCCTGCAACTCCAGCAGAGACCTGGGCAGGATCCAGCAGACTTTTTTTGGTCATATCTCTACCACAAAATCCAAGCACAAGCCACTCTCTCAGCATTTGCTTCTTTAATCTGCCAGACAGGTCACAAAATCTTTGATTCCCAAGGAAGGCAGACAATCCTTCATGGAGGTGACCATTTGGTTGGACAGACTCAGTCTGAGACCTAGTGATGAGAAATACTAGAGTGGATATTTTCTTTTGAGTTTTTTTTTTCTGGTCATGTTGTGATTGTAACAAAGGCAGCTTCCCCTTCAGCAGGCTGCTGCCAGGCTGCAGTGTGAAAACACCCTTGTGGAAAGGGGGGATATTTTGGTGTATAGTCTTGCTCACCCACCCCTGGCATCATACACACCCAGGGCATTGCTGGCATCTCCCCCGGGGCTGCGTGTGTTCTCACACGGGGGTATCCTGCTCTGGGAGGGGCATGGCTCTGCACAGCACTTGAGGCTGTGCTGCTGTGCCAGGAGCCAGGGTTTGGGTGTCTGGCTCCTGAGGACAAGTGGCCCAGCCCAGCTGCCCTGCCAGGGCTTGCTGGCTGTCGGCAGAGCCGGGCGAGCGGGCACTTCCCCCGTTCTGGGCTGCCAGCTGAATTCCGTGCCCTGCTGTGGTGCCTGCCTGCCTGCCAGCCTGTCTCAAAGCAAGAGCAGTATAATTAAACACGAGATTTAGGGCCTCGCTGGACCGGGGCCTCAGTTATTACAAAGTCCCATATTTCCTGATTATTGACAATAGCGGAAGGATGTTTATACCATGTAATCATTCGGCAAGGAACAAATGCATTAAAGACACAACAAAGATAGCAAATGGTTTCTAAGCCTTTGCTAATACTTTATGTATTTTATGTGGAAGTAACAAGATAAACATTATTATTTAAAAAACCCTAACTCCATCACATACCATAAAACATATGCTTTGGATGTACTTTTTTACATATTATTGTCATGGTCAGTGCAGCATGAACAGTCTGTAAAAATCATATTTTTATAATTAGAGGACACCACGACTGCTCCAGAGATATGGAAGATGAACTGCCTAATACAGCCTACGAAAGATATTTTTCTGCATACTGCTTTAGAGGAGCTAAGCAGTTAAAACATGTGAGCTTCCGTCTGCCTTTCCAAAAGTGCACAAAATCAGTTTATTGTCAACACATGTCAATATATTTACTTGCACTGAGGAAATGGCTTCTGTTGATTGTTTTCAACCAGCCTGATGCCTGTATGCCAGATTTGCAAATCACATGTTACTGCAACTCTGTTTCTGGCAGAAGAAAACGGAGCTGTAACTGCAGTACTGAAAATCGTCTGTCTTTCACAGCCACCTGACAGCATTTGCAGACAGGGGTATGAGATTGCAGCTTTTCTTCCAGGAAAGCAATGAAGAAATTCAGGCTGGTCTCTCAGACGACTCAGTCTTTTCATTATAAATTGTTTAGGATGCTTTTATGTTTAGCTTTTGGCAATAAGGAAAGAAGAAGCAAGAAAACATCAAACTCAGCAGGATTTCCAAGCTATTTACAAGTAGTAGCTGGTTTAAGGGAATTGCACCGTATTGCAAATGCAGGCAGCTCAGCCATGGATGGAGGAATGCTGGTTGGAGGGGAACCCTGGAGGTCATGCTGTCCAGTCCCTTGCCCAAAGCAGGACCATCATTAGCCCTGGATCAGGTCAGCCATGGCCATCGTGCCAGTCTACAGCAGACCAGCTGTAAGTCTACATACACCTCATCCATGAGGTCCCCAGCCCACCCGTGTCTCTATGGATCTTTCCTTTGCCTTGCTTTCATGACATGAGGTCCACCAGCACATGGTTTGAAATCAGAGAGATGACAGTAGCAGGCAGGGGTGACGATGAAGCTTAGTTACTTGAAAGCAGTGGAATCCAGAATCAAATCTGGGAAGCACAACATCTCTCTACTAATTGTCTTTGCCCATTAGCAAATCCCAAAAGAATTAGCCTTCCAGGAAAACAAAATTTCTTACCTTAAGCTGGAAGGCCAGTGGAAGCTCCAAAAGATTTTTCCCTACAGCCACCTGATTCAGATTTTCCCATGAGTGAAAAGAAGGAGTGTGTTTCCTCCATTATCACTCCCATCTCAAACACTCTATAACTTGTAATTACTTCATCTAAAGAAAAGGTCCAGCACATGTTTAATTGCACACACATCCATGCAAACGGCATGTAAGAACCAGGAGCAGAGTGTGCAAAGCAGAGTGGAGCAAATACGAATAATTTTGTGTATGTTATACGAAACTCTGTACAAATACTTTACTTCTTTACATCTATAGCATTAGACAGGATGTTCAAAGACATTCAACTTTTCATGATCCCAAACAGTTTCTACTCTTTCAAATTTAATGGGACTTTTCACTGGGAGGACGGTCCATATCCAGGACCGGAGCTTGTTACAGCAACAGAGTCTGGAAAACAGCATGTGGAATCAGTCAGTACCAGTGTCTAGAAGAAGAATAGGCTCAGCCTTGAATGTTCATGTTGGATATTGTCTGAAAAGTTGCCCGTCATGTTAGTGCTTGGAAGCTCTGGCAGTCGGGGATGACACGCTCCGGCTTCCCTATCAGCCCCCCTGCGCGGCCGGGACAAAGGGAACTGCAGGCTCCCAGCCAAGCACATACATTTGCAAACTGCCGCCAGTCAGTTCCCAAGGCCAGGGGCTGGATGCCATTGACAAAGAGATGTGAACTGCAGGCGTAGCCCGCTCCTCTCTCCCTGCCGAGCGAGTGGCGCTTCTCATGGGGATCTGTAGGATCTGCTCTCTCCCCCTCGGCGCCCGCAAAGGGCTGGCCAGGACCTGCTTCTGATTTTTCAGGTTTTAAACCTGTCCCTTCTACCCAGCATAGGAGCCACCGGAGCATCCTTGCTGCGATTTGCTTCAGGCACGGATCAATGTAGGGACATTTATTTGGCAGTGCCCACAACAGTGCATTCCTTAATCCACAGCGTGGGAGATAAGACCTTGATAACCCCAGCTAGAGTCTTGGTCTGATCTTGTGGGCAGCTGTGAAGAGCAGCAGCACAGCAACAGAGGAGCTCAGGAAAAATCACACAGCCATGCAAAAGACAGGCAGCCAAGTAAAAACCTGCCTTACTTTTTCTTGACTTGGATTTTGCTGCTTTCCTCCAGCAGCAGCCCATGGGGCTGAAGGGAAATGAAGGGGAAATCCTCTATGAACTGCAGCATCCAGCTGGAGATGCCCGGTGTCCATGCTCCTGCCACGGTGCTATCCCAAACCATCACAAAACCAAACAGAGGGAATTTTTTGCCAGTGTTATCAGCTGTGAAACTGCCCTGAGCTGATCCACACGGAATTTCAGCTCTCAGTGAGTCACCTGGGCATAGGCTGTGTGTTAAGGAAAGCCCTGCTTTGTCAGGGGTTTTGCCCAGGCAGCCAAACCCTCTTTCTCTGGAGAGAAGCTGGTGGGTCTCCAGCACACGGCAGCAGCCCCGTGAGAGTCAGCCCTGATCCTGCCGTGCCTCCTGCTCCGGGTTAATTGCCCAACACAAGTGTGCAAAGTGACCTGGAAAAAGCTGCTACTGGGACGCATAAGAGCAAGAGCCAGGGAAAAAAATACAGCTCCAAATAGCCTGTGAGATGATATTTGCAGTTCCTGGTCATCCTTAGAGGGGACCAGGGCACAGGGGGAGGGTGATGCCCTGCCTTTAGAGAGTGACCAGTGCAAAGAAAACCTTTTCTCCAGCACTTTCCTGATAGCAGATGCTCTCCCTGTCTCCATCACCCTTTGTCCCCATCTCTTCATTTTTCCCATCTCTGTGCCTGGGCTAAACTCTCTGCAGTGCTCCAAAGGCATGGTGTGGACATTCATTTTCAGTCAGTCCATCATCAGCACTCAGTCCTGGGTGGCTTTTCAATAGCACCTTGCCTGTCAGCTGGGTCACACATGCTTGGTCTTCTCACAGAGGACATGCCACCGAAACAGAGGAGCTGTGACACTGCACTTAACATTGGCTGGATCCAGAAAGCATCTTTTTATGTAGAGACTGAAAATACCAGCCCTGCTGGGAAGATGTGCTATTCATAGCAGGATTTCATCCTCGCCCTGTGACCTTGTCCTGACAGGGTTTTATGCGTGGTTCTTCTACAGGTAGTTTTAGCCACACTCAGCTGAAAACACACGAAAAACTTTCCCAGACCACAGCTCTTCCTGGGCCAAGAACTCCAGGCTATGGTTCTTGCTACGAATGCCTTCACTGCACTACAGCCCTCTTGCCTTTCCCATCTGGCTATGAAATGGTGGGCTGGGACATTCTTCTGCCTTAATCATCAGTCAGGCCACTTCAGCCAAAGCAGCCCCATCGTGATGCACACAGATGACGTTCAGTCCATTGCAGCAACAATGGATTTATCTCTATTTTGTTTGTTTGTTTGGTTTTGCTTCCTTAGTGCAGAAATGGATTGTGACAATCAAAACCTTCAAACCTCCCAAGCACAAAGACGGAGGACTGTGTTGGCTTGAAGACATTACAAGTACAAGATGAAGCAATGATAGCAATTAAATCCCACGAGGGAAAAATCTGGCAGTTTACTGCTGTATGCTTACCTAAGAGAATGTTTATATAAAATACATATCAAACAGACTGATTTTTTCCAGCAGAATTTCATTCTTTCCATTTTGCATCAAACTACAGACCTGAGAATGCTTTGAAAAGTGTGCTTGGATACCAGGAATCCACCAGGCTAAAGGATCACTGCACTGCTGTGACACCATCCCACATACCTGACAGATTTTGCAGAGCAGAGATGCAGACCTCACACCATCACCCCTCTCAGCTTGCTCTCACATTCACATCTTCAGGCTGGGGCAGGGCTGTGGCAGAAATGGAGCAGCTTTCCCTTCATTTGCAAACCCCATCCCCAAGCACTCACTTGTTGGGTTGTGGACACATAGCAAACAGCTTTGCCCTCCTCCTGCTTTTTCTCCCTGACTCTCTTTCCTCTTCAGCAGCGATTTGAAGTTTGCAGCCTTCTGGCTACAGCAAATATCACAGGATCTAAAGCATTCCTGACATTTGTCTAGGTTTTAGCCCAGGTCTTCACAACCTTTTCTCCCTGTTTAAAGCTGAAACTTAACTCAAGGCAGTGGTAACAACTGTACTTTTCAGCCAAACCCACGTCAAATGAGAGAAAGAAGCAAAAATCTTCATTTCGTCGGGCACTGCACTCAGAGTCCAGAAAAATAAATACAGTTGTCACAACTAGGAGAGAAATCCCACAAGGCTGAATATGTGCACACACATGTGAATGCAACACATACACAAACCCAGATTTTTATGAGCTGTGCTGTCAGCAGGGAGATTGTTTATAGTTGCCAGTAATTTATGGCTTTTAAATGTAATGCTGGAATGCAAATAACTTTCCCCATGCCCTTCCCTCGGTTATCTGCTCATGAATAAGGCTGAAAGGAACCCAAATCAGAGACACCATCGGGGAGAAGGAGACAGGGAATGGCTCAGCCTGCCCTCACTTTCCCCCAGCCTCTGGAGATGTCATCCCCTGCCATGGGATCTGCTCCCAGCTCAGTGTGAGGACTTTGTGCACAACTGTGTGGGACACGATACTTAAAAACTCCTATCCCAGGCAATGAAATGGGAATAGTGCTCAACCTACCCTGCAGCAAAAATATTTGAAATGGCATTAAGCAAAAAAAGCCCAAGCTTCGGGAGCTTTTGATAGGAAGTCAAGATTTTTCCTTTCCCTGCAAGATAAAAATCCATCCTAACACTCCCCTCTTCTCTTCCATCTACCCTTTCAGATCACTAGGAAGGAGGAGGTACTGAAAACTGTCTTTCCATGCCTTTGGTGCCATCCAACATCAGAGCTGCTGACATCAGTTCTATCCCAGTTTAGTGGTGGCACTACAACTTTTTAGCACTATCAGAAATGTGCTTTCTCTTTATGCAGTTACAGACTGACTAAAAACACTTCCCAAGGGTGCTCTCCCAGGCAGATGCCTTTGCCCAGCCTGCCCAAAACACCAGGCTGGAACCAACTGCTTTGCCTGCAGGTCTCTGCCAGGTTTGATTGCAAAGACTCACAGGAAGATACATAAAATAAGGAGGTCAGCAAGTTACTGTAGTGTCATGCTCACAGTGCTAACAAAAAAGGTTGTCTGCAGAGCTTTTAATCTCCATTTTCTGGTGTTTTCAGTGTTGGGTTTTTTCCTCCTCCCTCCCCCCCACAATGACAGACATTTCTATTCATTTACATCCATGACAAGTTACAGTTCAGAGTCCATAAAGCATTTTTGTGACCTACAGGTGAAAAGGCAGGAGCTAGCCTGTCAGATATTTATGAATAAGCACAGAACTGAAAAGATCTGCCTCATCTCTCAAACTGGTGAAAACCAGAAAGCAACAAAAGAGTTTATGGAATCGGGCAGATGTGAACAAAATTGTAAGACTGATCTCAAGCAAAAACAGCAACAGCTCATTCTCAAACATTTGAGTTGTCAGTTACTCAGAGAAATAATGAACCCTGGGCCACTAACTGTTTAAAAAAGGCCCCAAACCACAAAATAAACCTAAACAAACCATAATGAGTGTTTCCATTAAAAAATGAACACGATTTTGAGCTTCATTTAATGTTTATGAAAAATCTAGAAGGTTTTTTGGTGGGCAGAAGCTCAGAGTCAACTCTTCCAGCCTCTCTTTACCACCTTTGTGGAGAAGAAAATCCTGTCTCATTTTGCAGCCGAGGCTTTCCTGTGCTCACAGGGTGAGGGATTGGAAGGGAGGCATCAACATCCCTGGGAAGGAGATGAGAGAGCAAGGGAGCAGCACCTGGCTGGGGAAAGCCAAGGGGAAAAGCTGCTGGAGGCCGAGGAGGGACACAGATTTTATGGTCACCGTGTGAGTTTGTGGCTCTACATGGCAGCCAAATATTTGTAATGTGTGCCAATACACACAGGTGTAAACTCAGAGTAACACCCTCCTGCCAGAGCTAGCATGAGTGGGCCTTGCTCTGGTGAGGTTTGGTTTTGTCACATGGCAAAAGAAATAGCATTTTTGTCCTCTTAAGTATTTTTATGTATAGATAACAAGTCCAGGGTTTTAAGCACTTTAAACAATTTGAGCTACCACGAATAAACTATCTATATTGTTGCTTCAATTGCTTCAGATAGATGAGTAGAAAATTGATTTTGCTGGGTTTGTTTAACTGAAAATCTCTGCAGGAGTCATCATTTCACATAAGACCATCAAGATCGTTATTAGAATTTTAAAAACCTGAAAAGAAAATAAAGCAGACACTAAAAAATCCAACATCCAACAAGTTAGTTTTCATCTGGAAATTGTAAATACTTTTCTACCTGTTAAAAATTTCAATTTGTCTGTTAGAGGTAATTTAAAATTTTTAATTTTTTCTCTCATTTTCTTCCCTTTTTTTTTTTCCTGAGAAGGGCCCCCAATCCACAAAGAAACATTTTTTAAAGTTAAGGTGTTCAAAGCAAAATACATGTTTTTTGGGAGAAACTCTCCCTGATGTTGCAGTGTCAGAAGTGTTTTGTTCCCACCACTGCCAGGGCACTCACAGCTCACGGTGGTGACTTAGTCCCCGGGAGACCAAACTCCAAACCTTCACTTGGTGGCCTTAGTCCAGCCCTATTGAGGTGAGTGAGATTTTTGTCCCTGGCTCCATCTAATGCAAGATCACACCCTTAGATTGAATCTTTGCCTTACTGAAGTCTTGGGAAGATGTAGCTGTCTTTTTTGACAGGACAGCCTGCTTTCTGAAGGGCTTTCAGCACAGTGCAAAGCTGTCCAAATCTTGGTCCAAAGCAATGTTGGAAGCTTAAGGAACAAGGGCACATTCCCGAGCAAAATGGGGGTGCCCTGTGCCTCAGTGGGCTCAGGTGGATTTTGTTCCACCATCCTAAAGCCCAACCTGTTCTTTCTGAGTGGTTCAACACTGAGAAGCACCATGAGGTTTCCCACATTAATGAGCCTTATCCAGAACATTTTACAAACTGGGTCTGAGGGCAGCAATGTGTTGTGCAGTGCCACATCTCCAAGGGCAGGCACAGACCTGCCCTTTCCCTGGGCTCCCTGAGCTGTGTTTCAGTCTCCTCCATTCTCATATGAGAAGCCAAAACCAGGGTCCTTACCCTTTTGGGACACTTCCTAAGTCTTAATTAACTAATCCTCCTTCTGCATCCAGGTAGGATTCACCTCAGGTGGTTTTCTCCTTGCAAAGAGGAGGGAGCAGCCCAGAGGTGTCCCCAGGCAATGTCCTAGGCAGGGGTTGCATTTTTGCCTTTAAAAGCTCCAAAAAGTTTCTGCAGGGGGAGGACTTCAGAATGCAAATGGCAATTGGCTTCCCTTTATATAAATTATTAACATCTCAAATGTCCCTTAAAATCTTGATGCACTTTTCAGGTCAACTTAATGTCAGCAGTTTAACCCAGAAAGTATCACAGAAACATGAGTTAAATATATTTACCTGGAATTTGAAGCACTTTCACTGCCAACTACTAAAATCCAGGCTGTGCACTGAAAAATCCTCCATGGCACAATAGGTATCAGCAGCACACAGTAAAATGTACCTGCCCTACCCCTTCACCTTCCATGTCAGAAAGAACATACGACCTAATGAAGTTCAAGGGAAGTTTTTATGTACTTAAAGTATCCAACAATTCATTAAGTTGTGTTTTATTGAACACTGAGTACTTTCTATCTAGCAAATAAAAAATTAGTGCAACAATTACCTTGAAAAATGCTGTGATACAGTTCATTTGGAAAATTTTAAGCTGTCACCACTTGCTAAAAAGAGCCAAATGACCACGTTTATAGTGTATACAATCCTAAATTGCAGCTAATATAGTTTCTGTAACAGCACTTCTTAGAAAAGAGACTGCACATTTATGGAAGTTTATTGAAGGGTTTATCTTCATTTTGAAAATGCTCACATTGAAAATGTCTGCATTTGCTTGGACCTGTATTTCTTGAAAATATTTCAGATTCTTCAACTCCTCTGCTTCCAGGCTCTTTAAGGAATTCTAAAAGTCACAAGTACTGTATAACCCCTCCATATATGCAATATTTAGGAAGAGGGTTTGCTGTAGAAATGGATTGCATGCAAACTGGGGCTGGATTGAGCATACAGACTGAAGGAAAAGAAACCAAATTAAATATGTCATTTGCCACAGCAGAAACTCTATAGTGGGCATTTGTTCATTTTTAATTATACAGATAGTGGAAATTATGCCATTCAGCAGAGACAAATTAGGTTTCAGATGGAAAGCATAATTCAGGCCAAGTAAGTAGCTGAAGGAAAAAAAATGATATAATTAAATATTGCCATTTGCATTCTTAAGACTCAGATCTACAGGAGATTGATTGAGATCCTATCCAGCCAGAAGCAAAACATTGCATTTTTCCTGAATAGTTATGTGGAAGAGGTTTTTAGATTCCTCCAGACACCGTGGAAGTCTCCATTTCTATGTCTTCCTTAACAACACTGCAGGCTGTTCTACCCTTGGAACACTGCAAAATACCAATGTTCTATTCTGTGGTAAGTAAGCAAATTTATAGAAATATTCTCAATAGAATCCTCTGGTTTCTTTGACAAGACCAGTGTCATGACAATCATTAAAATTTAAATGTTGAAAACAATTTCAAATAAATGAATCATTCCTAAAAACACCAGAATGTTCATCCAAAAAAAGTAAATATATGTGAGGATATAATTATGTGATGATCATTGTTAAACAGCCTTTTGGTTTTTGGTGAGTGAAATAACTTTTTAACTATTATTATTTCATCACTCAGGCAGAAATAGAATATATTCTCAGAATAACAAGGGCTGATATGTGTGTTTTAAGTTAGATTCAAAATATGTCTTGCCATTAATAGGCTAAAGGCAGCAGCTTCCTTCCTATTCAGCATTTTACACCACGTTTACCCTTCTGACAAATGCTGTTAAATAGCAATTGCCACAGCCTCTCTGGGACTGCCCAGAGAATTGCAGCCTGTGACCACAGTCTGCTCAGCATCAGTTCTGGATTCTGGGTTGATCCTTTCCTCAACTAACGCAGCATGGATTTGTCTGGTGGCTTAGGATGGTGTTTGGAAGATACCCTTTTAAATTAGGATGCTCGAGACAAAAAGAGACAACAAAAAGACTGCAACAAGGGCAGTGGTGATACTGTAAATGTCTCATTTGATACTTTGGCACGGTCTAAATATCTGGATTGCAAATGAAAATGTGGAGGAGTGACAGAGGATAGCAGAATATTTCATGAGAAACATGACTATGCTGTTCCTGCCCAGGGAAAATCATCCCATTACTGAAATAGACACAAGATTTCTTTATAAAACTGAAATGGATTCATGTCCATTCAAGTAATTATTAGTGACTGAAACTGTAAGGTAATAATTTTATAGACTTTTAATATTGTCCCTTACAGCTATAATGCTTTTTTACCTCCCTGCCTACCAAACCATTGAGAATCATTTATTTTAATGTTCACTTGTTACATAGCATGTTGTCTTGTCAAAGGGCACGCTAAAAACGTGTTGTATCAATTTAGACTGTGGTACAGTGTACACTGCTTTGTGTTTTAATCCCTTGTAATCTTTGCCACATTTGTGAGATTTAGTGTACAACAGTAGTGGAAAAAAAGATGGAAGTTTTAAATTAAAATTCTTAGGTAAAATACACTATTCACTGTGTACAGCTTACATCCCAAAGACAATGCTTTTCTCAGTAGCTGTGCTCTGTCAATCTCTGTCCATTTTTGCAATCTTCATTTGACACTAAGAGAGCTGGGCTTTTTCCCAGTCATGTCTCCCTCTCTTTCAAAGCTTCCAGCTCTGCAGAATCCCACGTCTACAGAATAGGATTGTGTGATTAATTCTCTGCAGAATCACACGTCTCCAGAACAGGATTGTGAGATCAACCCTCTGCAGAATCACACATCTAGAGAAACAGGATTGTGTGATCAACCCTCTGCAGAATCACACATCTACAGAACAGGATTATGTGATCAACCCTCTGCAGAATCCCATGTCTGCAGAACAGAATTGTGTGATCAACCCTCTGCAGAACCACACGTCTCCAGAACAGGATTGTGTGATCAACCCTCTGCAGAATCACGTCTCCAGAACAGGATTGTGTGATCAACCCTCTGCAGAATCACACGTCTCCAGAACAGGATTGTGTGATCAACCCTCTGCAGAATCACACATCTACAGAACAGGATTGTGTGATCAACCCTCTGCAGAATCACACATCTACAGAACAGGATTATGTGATCAACCCTCTGCAGAATCCCATGTCTGCAGAACAGAATTGTGTGATCAACCCTCTGCAGAACCACACGTCTCCAGAACAGGATTGTGTGATCAACCCTCTGCAGAATCACGTCTCCAGAACAGGATTGTGTGATCAACCCCATCCCCTCAATGGGACTGTGCACCTCATATGAGCACACACCTCAGTGCACAAGCAGTCATAGAATAATTGCTTTGTTTCATTAACAAATTAATGCTTTCCTTTTGCACTATTTTGCCATGCATAAAGGTATTCCTCAAACATCCAGGAGAACGCACTCTGCCGATATCTGCTTTCACAACCAGAAACTCGAGCACATCGTGTCACAGGGTCAGTTTTTAGCAGCAGCTCACAGAAGCGCCCTCGGGGATGCGGGGATGGAGCCGGCCCGGCCCGGCCGCTGTCTTACAGTGACTCCAAGTGGATTTGGGGAGATACTGCCGTGCCCGAGAAAGGAAAGGATGCTCGGGGCAGATTGTTTTGAACCAAGCTTCACTTCACTGCCTCCCTAAGCTCCTGCACGCTTTTTCCAGCAGTGGCAACACCGGTGTTATTGGCCTCACGGATCTGAATTTTATGTTTATGTGCACGCCAGCGTCTGAGTCCTTAGATTCAGGTTATATGTACAGAGAAATACAGACAAATGAGCTTCTGAAATCTAATTTTGTAAACTCTTCAGCACATCTTTGTTTGTAGAGATTGTACACCGGGACCGGCTGTGGGAGGTGGCAGGCACAGATGTGCCCAGCTGTGAGCTGCCCAAAATCCCCTAAATACTCTACGGCCTCTACAGCAACTAACTGCAAATTGTCATGAATTTGCCCCTGTAATTCATCTAGAGACTTGCTTCCTGAGATTTCCTGAAAGGAATGCCCCATGCATTCCTGATAGATGTCAAGGTGGTAGCTAAGCCATTTGTTCCTGGATAATTTTTACTCCAAGATCTTACAGGAATGACATCTTTATAGAAAATGCTCACATTTTAAAGCAGAAAGGAATACCTGTCACAGCCACCTCTGAAGGTAAACTCAGGTACTTCTCCATCTAATTTATGAATAAGTTTATTATGAAAAACAAGCCATGAGCAACCTACAGAACTTCAAAAGATTTGCCGTGCCTTAAAAGGCTTCCTTGGGCACTGCCAACCAAGTATTTATAGAGAGAATGAATTTTTGGAAGCACTCATCACTGTTCATGCAGCATGCCAGGATTTGTATGTCCTCCTAGCCTCAGGTGAAGGGTATTATTCACCCAGCATGCACTGCCTCTGCCAACATTTGTAGCTGAAGCTGCAGGTGCTGGTGTTAGGCAGCTCTCTGCCACCCTTTCACAGCCCTGCACCCACATCCAGATCTGTGGAACGGAGTTTTCCAAGGGGAACATAAATCTGGCAGCAGGACGTCCCAGCCAGCTGTGAGCTACCCCTGCCCAGCTGGGGAACCTCTGGAGACAGAGGCAGTATGGCCCTGGGGGTCCTTACCCACCCACAACATCAGGATGGCAGTGCTGGCCACCAAAATTCTCTCTGAGGGGTGCTCAGGTCATGGGTTATGAAGAACTAAGTGGTGCATCTGCATTCTTTGTCTTTTGCCCTTGTGCAAAATAGGTATGAATCATTTCTATTCAATTCAATCAATTTCTGATATGGGAGAGCTTTAGGTGCCCTCTGCAAAATATCTGTAAAATAGACCCCACACAACTGCTGTCAGCTGTGCTGTGCAGCCCAGGTTTCCTCAGGTTTTTGCTTATAAACACGTTTCAGGAAGAATTTTAGGCACAGCCAACATCCACCTCCCGATCTTCCAAGTTAAGAGCGTGTCTCCAGTGAATTGCTGGCACCTAATAAAAAGGCTAAATCCTTCCACGGAGCCCAGCTTGAGTCATTTAAAATAGAAAACAACTCACAGAGCCGCTCCTGCTCCACAGTGAGCAGCCATTATTAAATGAATCCTCAGGGGCAAACTCGGTTGCGGTTGGTCAGTCATTGAAATATTCCTATTTGGCTGCCCTCATGCTGTCCAGGACATGAAGCAAATGAAGCCTGGCTGTTACCCAGATGATCCTCGATGTTGTGACCAGATGGAACTTCACTTACAACATGTGTAGGTGCCTGCTGGACAATAAACAGGCTTTTGCTGTCTTTTGCTCTGATGAACTCAAGGGGGTTACTGGCAGGTTAAAACAATCACAGCCCCCAAAAGATTTATTATTATTTTTTTAATTTATGCCAGATGAGCAGAACAGCAACAACAAAAACAAAAGGTTAAATGGATGTTTATTTTTTGTATTAGTGCTGATTTCTGTTTTTCCCACTTAACCTGGAATCAGCAAAAAATCCAAACTGCTGTATCTTTTCCCGTATGTTTGTGTTTGTTTGGGTTTTATTAAATCTTGAAAATGCTGTGATAGCTGCAAACACAGATTACAGATAAAACAAAAAGTGTTTATAGCCTCATTTCCATTTGAGGGGGAGTGCTTGGGTGTGTGCACGCATGAGAGACACCCCCCTCCCCACCACGTGTGCTTCTGCCCAAGTGGTCACCCTCTCTTCCAAAATCTTGCAAATTAATTGGACAACTGTCATTAAATACCATGTGAATTCTTACAAATATCACGAAAATAAAAAAAACAGAGATAGAAGGAAGAAAGAGATTCTAGCTCCCACTGGAAGGAAAGCTGCAATGCAAGCTCTACCCTTGCTACTCAGCAGAAATTTGAGAAAAGGAAGAGACGTGTACATACACACATACACACATTGGGACACTTCCAGCTGCAGTAAAGGCCTTTTCAGACACCAGAGAAGATGCAGATCCATGGCCAAGCAGGCTACAATGGCCCTACTGTGCTGTTTCTCAGAGCATGGACACGTCAGGGAATCACAGCACCATTTAGGTTGGAAAAGACCTCCAAGATCAAGTCTAACCTTTGACAGATCATCACCTTGTCAACTAGACCATGACATCCAGTCATTCCTTGAACACCTCCAGGGATGGTGACTCTACCACCTCCCTGGGAAGTCTATTCCAATGCTCAACAATCCTGTCCAGGGTTGTTCCATCAGAAATTCTTCCTGATGAACCTCCTCTGGTGCAGCTTGAGGCTGTGTTCTCTTCTCCTGTCGCTGGTCACCTGGGAGAAGAGGTCAAACCCCACCTGGCTACACCCTCCTTTCAGGGAGTTGTAGAGAGTGATCAGGTCCCTCCTGAGCCTCCTTTTCTCCAGGCTAAACACCCCCAGCTCCTTCAGCTGCTCCTCACAAGACTTGAGCTCCAGACCCTTCACCAGCTCTGTTGCCCTTCTCTGGACACGCTCCAGCACCTCAATGTCTTTCTTACAGTGAGGGGCCCAAAAGTGGGCACAGGATGGAAGGTGTGGCCTCACCAGTGCCGAGCACAGGGGGACAACCCCTGCCCTGCTCCTGCTGCCACGCTGTTCCTGGCACAGGCCAGGTGCCTTTGGCCTTCTTGGCCCCCTGGGCACAGCTGGGTCCTGTTCAGACACTGCCAAGCAGCACCCCCAGGCCTTTTTCTGCTGGGCACCTTTCCAGCTGCTCTGGCCCAGCCTGTGGCACTGCCTGGGGCTGCTGGGACCCAGGGGCAGGACCTGGCACTGGGCCTTGTTGAACCTCACCCCACTGGCCTTGGCCCATGGATCCAGCCTGGCCAGACCCCTCTGCAGAGCCCTCCTGCCCTCCAGCAGATCAACACTCCCAGCCAACCCAGCATCATCTGTGAACTTACTGGGAGTACACTTGATCCCCTCACTCAGATCACCAGTAAAGATATTAAAGATATTAAACAGGACTGGGTGTAGAATAGAAGAAGGACTGGGCAGAGATCAAAGCTTATGGAGAAACCACAGTTGTTCTCTGCACCCTCAGTTTTTTTTGTTGGTTAATGAAGTCTCTGGCTGTTCTCAGCCACAGAACAGCCAGAACCAAACAGCTTTTAAATTAAGTTTCCCCACTCATGACAAAGGATGCAAAAGCTGATCCCAACACCCACACTTTAAAAGAAACTTTAAGGGAAAGTTGTTTTATTGCCCCTCACTAAGATGTAACACCCCACTCTAGAGGTTGAGCACTGATGGGTTGTATAAGCACCCCCAGTCTGCTCCTGGAGAAATGTCTTACTTAGCTGAAACCACTGTTGAAGCTTGCACTAATATGACCAGTTTTTAATGCAGAGAACACCCACCAGATCTGTTCCAGCAGCTCAGCTGTGTGGGGAGCAACATCCAGATGAGAAGTTGTAATGAACAGCTGGCGATTTTTTCAAATGCTTCTGCTGGCTCTCAAACAATTATGTAACAACGTCTTT
This sequence comes from Daphoenositta chrysoptera, assembly GCA_013397915.1. Lineage (NCBI taxonomy): Eukaryota > Metazoa > Chordata > Aves > Passeriformes > Daphoenositta > Daphoenositta chrysoptera. The sequence continues at coordinate 865,530 of VZRO01006798.1, read as the reverse complement.
GCAAGAACAGAAATGTCTGCTTCTTTCAAGTAAGAAGGTGGGAAACAGGCACTGTTCAAGATAAATCATGTTATTATCCTGTAGCTCTTCACAAAGGGTAGGTTGATTCCTGGAAATGCCTCATTTGTACTGGAATGAATAAAAACAAATCACAGTTGCCAGAGCAGATGAACGTGGCAGCCTATGCCTTTTAGTGATGCCATTCTGATGTTAAATGTGCTGGGAGCCTGTATCAGTTTAATTTTCATATTTTTCTACTGTTGAACTTTATTCTGCTAATGTTCACTCTGTTCTTCCTCAAAAATAAAAAAAAAAAAAAAAAAATTATTCCAAAGTGCTATTACGTGTTTGTGAAGTTGAGGAAGAACAATTTTCAAAGGGGGCTGGTGCATTTGTATTTCCATTTCCTTAAGCTGGAAGGAGAAGCATAAGATGACAGAAAAAGTTTAAGCAATAGTTGTATCTATAATACCAAGACCTATACTGGCAGAGTAAGTTTCTTGTTGCCATGGATAGCTGGTGCCAGAATGGAAATTATGCCACAGAAAACAAGGTGTGCAGTAGTGAGTGGCTGTGCCAGGGTTTCCTAAGGAAGGCATCTGTGATGGATGCTTGATCATGGAGAAGGTGGAAAAGATTTGTATTTTATCTTAGTAAATGCAAACACTTTTTATAAGAAATGATGGAGTAGAAACTAGTTTCTAAAACCAGATAAATCTTGGCTTGAAAGTGTTTCCATAAACTTACATTGAATGTTTGATCCAGAGGGATAAACTACTTCAAACAAGTGAATATCAGGAAGAATGCTCATTTGAAATGCTCTTGACATTTGGAAGTAGAGAAGATCTTCAAGAGAGCATGATCAGCCTTGGTGAGGAAAAAAGAGGTTAAAGATACATGGGAAAGAGGAAGGCAGAGATGAAATTATGTGTCTCGTGTGAGTGATGCTGTTCCCTCTCTGTTGGACAGAGCTCTGCAGCACCAGACACTCGAGTCAATTCCTGCTTTAAGGCAGTGCCACCCTGGACAGTCACTCCCTGCAGAGGCTGAGCAGACCCAGCTCCTCTCACTCCCTGAGATGAGATTTGGAGTGAAAAATCCTGTCAGGGCAGCTGGGTCAGGAGCAAACTGGGCCACCCACATCCCTTCAACACAGATCTCTCAGCTGTGCAAGGGCTGGAAATGGCATTTATAGCCCCTGAGATAACTGAGTTAGCAGAAAAAGAAATCTCTAGCCACCTTTCGCTGAACACCAGGTCCAGTTTACAGATATTGTCAACAGCTGTGAGTAAAGTGCACAGCCTGTTTGTGCTGTGATTCCAGGGCACCTGGGCAGGGAAAGAGCTAATTCCATCTTCTGCAGACAGCCACGTCAGCAGCCTCTGGGTACAAGTGTCTGGCATAGCTGAAACCCCCCCAGTCTGCTGCCTGGGACATCAAGAGCTGCCCAAACAACTCTGGGACACAAAGCCAAGACAGTGGGGTGGTGAAGGGGTTGGCCAGTGACACAGTGTAAGTTTGGTCTGCTGACAGCAAACCAGGGATAGGTGTTGTACTAGAACTTCAAAAGCCATTAGTGTTTTCCCCTGTTTCTGCAGAGCTAGCATGAGGACTAGGTATCCCAAGCTACATTCCCACAGTCCTGGGCAATGAGGCACAGCTCTCAGAAGAAAAAAAGTACAAAAGCTACATTTACTCTACACGAAAGCAAGTTGCATCGGAGCAGTAATTTAAACCCTCCAGGACCCATCATCAAGCATCTCTCCATTACCACAGCACCCCTCTTGTCTCAAGAGGCAACTGCAATTTTTTTTTAAAATTGGGAAAAAAACCCCACATGCACACACAAAACCCCAGAACAAACAAGAAGATTTTCTCCAGTTTTTTACAGACAAGTGTAGCAGGATTCTTCACCCTAGAATGTGGTCAAGGGACAATGCTGTATTTTCAAGGATTGAGAGGGGGCCTCATTTGCTGCTTTTGGTTTTGATTGATGCTAAAACCAGTCTGGCTCACCAACCCCAAATCGACATCCTGATAGTGAGGCAACTGGAGATGTGTGACTGGCTGTCAATCACTTTATACTATAAAAATCCAGTCCACTCTCATACAGTTCAGTTCTTCTAATACATTCCTCCTTGGAGTGGTGGGGATCCCTCCCTTGGGTAGGGAATGCCCCCCAGGACACCCCTCAAGGCTGACTGGAAAAGATTAAGCCCTCGGTTGTTGGTATGGGTGAGTTACACCCACCTCTCCTTTAATTATTGTTTCTTTTTGCTAGCTTTAACAAAATTGTTTTGATACAGTGCACTATCCTATCCCATCCTATCCTACCCACTACGAGTAATTTTAACTTTTACTAGTAAATACTTCTGATTAAGGCCTTTTTGTCTAATCATTTATCATAAGAAAGAATTCATTTTTATAGAAATAGATCTGTTTTGCCATCATTAAGCCTGTGGAACAAAGTTGTGCTAAGATCACACCACTGTAATTCCTTAAATGACAAAGTTTCCAAAGTCTTGGGCTCAGATTGGATGTGGCCACACCTAGACTTTTCTCTGAGAAGGAGTTTAGAAAGCAAGGGGGTCCTTTTGCACCTCGTGACACAACAGGAGGGCTTCTCTGATGAACTTTGTCTGAAGTCTGTCACTCTCCCCACAACAAGTTAAAACCAAACCAAACCAAAATAAGGAAGTTATGAGACATTGTAAATAAACACATTTTTGTCATGAAAATAACATGCTCTGTCCTCAGTTCTCCTTCCTACTAGAAGCCTAGAAATCTCTAAGGGTTCTTGCACCTTCTGCATGTCCTGTGTTGTGTAATCTCAGTTTATTTAGGAACTAAGGTTCCCTTCTATTTTTACAGTTCTGCAGACAACACAGAAAAAGGATTTCAAAACTCCTTGAGGGAAGTGGTAGCTGAAATGTTCCCTATCATGTAGCACTCTTGCACAGCCTGAGCCTTTAGCATTCTTTACCAGCCACAGCTGGTAATTTTTGCAGACTCTCCTGTACTCTGGTATAATTGAATTGAAGAGACAATCATGATCACCTAGTCCACCTTTGTACAGTGTGACCACTTCTTAATTCCTGCATTACACTTCTCAGTTTCTGGATTCATCCTAGAACTTCTGTTAGGCTATTGGTCTATTTTCAGGAAAGAGTCTTGATCTTGATTTAATATTAAATGCTAAAGATCCTGTCTGTTTCGTGCATAATTTGTTCTGACAGGACATATTGTTAATAAATATGTAGATATCTCTTATGCATTGCATCTGTTTACAACATTTTCCCTAGACTGAAGATCTATCGTCTATGAGAACACTCTTCCATGTCTAGGGAGACCACAATTTGCCCTCTGTCAGACAAACTGTACTAACCACCTCAGTTTGTTTTTGGTTTTTTTTTTTTACCAGGAGCAATCTACAGATCTCAAATTACTCTTTCCTTGACACTCTCAATTTTTAAGCAATCTAGGCAGCATAAATAGCCATGACATTGAAGCATCTATGCCAATTATTTAGTCTATGGTTACACCATGGTGTCCATTCTATGCTTGTCTGATATTTTCCACCTATGCATTCCAGAGTTAGGTTAGCTCTCTGCTCTTCAGCTTCCTATTGGGAACCCTGAAGAAGCAGCATCCTAATAAAAACAAGAGTCCTTCAAGTCCTTATCCTCACAGTGGCACTTAGGATAGGCTTTGTAAAAGCCCAGATTAGGGTGTGCACACATTTAGATACAAGGCACAGACAGACAGACCCTCTTCTTGATAATACAACCTCGATCTGGACAAGTACCTCCCCAGCAAACTCAAAAGTTAAGTTTTCCCCATTGATCTGTTACTGGCACCATGTGATGTTAAATAGGTAAAATGTGTGACATCAATGCTTTTCTTTTTCCACCACAAGCAACTTGATATGCACCTTGCCAACTGTAGTTGATTTGCAGGAAAAGCAAAAACAATTTTATATTGTTACTTTAAACAGCATTCTGGACATCTTCCTCACAAACACACTGCACTTCTGAAGTCATGGTTGGACATAGGCAGTGGGTTTTTTGATATTTTATTTTTCCTAAGTTTGAATTTTTTTTTCCTATAAAATAAAAGTATAAGGACATCTGGGTACAATTTTGCTGGAAGTAGCGCAAGGCCCACAGTTAAACAAAACTCCCAATGAGCATATGCCCCAAACAATTAGTTCAATGACAACACTTCTAGATTTTCCTAAATGCAAATTGCATCCAGCTGATGGCCTCAGTCTCCTCTTGCTTTGACTCTGGATGGAACCAGGGTAACTAAATGTAAGGAGAAGCTGGCAAGCCAAAAGGTCAGACCTGCAAAGCTTTTTCATTCATAACATTTTCATCTCTGAGTGCTTATTGGTGGGATGGATCTATGAATTTACCCACTGACTATCTGCTGCTCTCCTATAGAATTATCTTTATGTATGTTAATATTATTCTGACCCAGACAAAACAGAAAGAAATGATATGAAATCAAAATAACATCAACTTGCTGTAATTTCAGCCAAACATACTTTTGCCTTCAGAAGACCATATACATGGGATCTTGTTAGTCTTTCAGTCCCTGTTTTAAGAACAGAAACTATTTCTTGAGAATGTTTAATGTCATTAAAAAAACTAAACTGCGGGCAGTCAACTTACATGTGATGTACAACCTTTGTGTTAGATTTAGCAGTCTTTCAGTGCTTAACTTGCAGATTTTACAATGTTAAAAATGCACATTAGTGAAGTAGCTACAGCCATTTCTCTCTGCATTTGGGTTTTAATATGAAATTCAAGGACACCTAGCTGTAGGCAGAAATGTAATTTAGTCAGTGTTTTTTTTCACTGCCTCTCAAACACAGATTTGATTTCTTCCATAGTTACTGTATGATATATGTGCTAACAATAGCACCCCTTAGTTCCTCTCATTAGAAACAGAGAAAACTGAGGAAGTGCTGGAAGATGTCACCAATAAAAGTCATTTGACAAGGTCAGCAGCAGGACCAGAAATTGAACCCTGGTTCCTTAATCATGACTTTTATATTTCCCTTCTTCTTGCTACCTCCTTTACTCCCTAAATCCGGCTATTTCTTTTCTATTTAGATGCATTACAAATGCTACAACACTAGAACTCCAGCTGTCAGTACTTCCTCAATCCACATTAAGAATTTTATCACATACAAATAGTTCTCCAGCTTGATCTGACAGATGCCTCTGGGATGATAACAGCAAAGTGATTAATTAATTAATTAATTAATTAAGATAACAGCAAAGTGCTGGATGTGGGTATTTTGGCTGCAAACCAGATCACTCAGTCATGTGTTCAGACAGGAAAAGAAGATCAGTTACTACGTTTATATTAATTTTCCTCTGTGTTAGTCTGTATGCTGGTTTCAATCATTAAATTTCACCTGCTTGCCTTCCTTTTCCAACAAAAAACGTCAAGGCCACAGCTCTTGGCGCATCAATGACAACCACTCATTGAAATACAGAAGCAACTGAATCATCTACTTTATGGTAGAAGATTAAATCTAATAATCTGCTTTTTCTGCCAGCCAAATCACTGATCTTTCAGAACTGCAGAAACTTGATAAGCAAGTGCCTGTTTATAATTCCAGTCTCTTGAGAGGGAAATAGCCATTTCCTCTTTAATGAAAATAATACAAAGACTCGGCAATCAACGCAGTTCTCTGGCATGTCTGGCTCCCTTTTTGACCCACTCCACACTTTTGTAACCTAAAGCTTTATTTATGTGTTATCCACCTTAGACAACTCCCTCCCAGCCACAGGAAAAAAAAAAGGTCAAAAAACGACAGAAGCATTTTTTGGTCTCCACCCAGAAATCAAAAAGGTTAACAGAAAGTACAGGGACTGTTTTGCAGCCCAAACAAAAATGGTAATCAACTTCAGCCTTAGCCCAACATATATTAATTGACAAAGAAAATCCTGTGAAAAGCAATACTTTTGTGGCATGGCTTAACAGCTGAGTAGGTTTTTATTACATGTCTTAACATCTATTAAATTTTGCTCAAAATGCATAGCATTAGAAGAAAAAGGATGAAAATTTAAATAGAGCATTTTTTTCTTCATACCATATTATTGCTGCTTTGAGACCAATATGAAAATGAAGATTTTATCCTTGATCTGTAAAGTAAAAGAAAAATTCATATTTACTTTATATTAAGAACATTTACAGTGTATGAAATGCTATCTTGGGTCTTCATTGTTTATCTCATGTCGGCTATTATTTACTGAACACACTGTTACTGCTTTTGATTCTAACTTGCAGAAACTTTCAGGCATTTTGTTTTCCTTCATAAGCAAAAAAATAAGATTGAACCATGGTTTCTTTTCTAACAGAACCTGAACACTACAAGAAGCAAACAAGAAGAAGAAATGTATTTTCTAACACAGTCAAGCTTTCTCCGAAGCACTGCACTTCCTAAAATGTTCCTGTTCTTTGTTTTATTCCTTATCAATGATTTTCTCCATTCATAGTTTGGGAGAGTTTTGTACTTTTCCTTCCTGTTCTCCACATGCTTCTGGGTATTGTTTTCTGCCACGTGTCCCTTACCACCGTGCTCACAAAATTCATCTTCTGATTTGCACAGCAAATGTACTGTTCTCGAGCAGTAGCTCTGGCTGTTTCCACTATAAAAAGTGTGCCTGCCCTTGGTGCATGACTGCAGTTGTGTCTGCCAGCTGCACTCAGGTTTTGCAGTCTCAGCAATTCAAATACCTTCTCTCTCAGTTCTGCCCATCTTCCCAGTGAAGTTCAGAGGCATGACATTCTGTATGGACCAAAAAAAAAGTGAAGGAAAAAAATAACAGATTGCAAATAGCAAAAATGCAACTATTACAGAGAAGCCAAAACTCTGAAAGGCACTCATGTACAGACACCCTGCCACACATTATATATTCATTATACATTTTTCACTTCATTAGACATTTTTCCTGAGCAAAACCTTTGCTGTTGCCCAAGGGGCTCTAATCCAGACAGAAACAGGGCGTGTATGCAGGATTCCAGAGGGTGGCACTTCCCATTCCCTGTTCTCTGGGCTGAAGATGCATCTGGCCAGCGAGAGAGGAAGCCTGGCTGAGCAGGCCAGTGATCAGCCCTTCAGGAGAAGGGGAGTCCTGGACTGGTCCTTACTGGTAGCAGTATTATTTTCTATTTGTCAGCATACCAGGTGACAGTGTGGCAGCAACCTAGTCAGCCACCCCTTTGGCCAGCAATCATCAGTGCTGTGCCTTGTGTCCTTAAAATATCTGGAAACAGCATATTCCCAAGGATACTCTTCAGACTTTCTTGTTCTTCACTCTTTGCTACAAAATCCTGCGCCTGTTATAACATTGTCAGCCTCCTTCAACAGACCAAAATGCACCTGACCAAAGGTAGCTGCATCCCCATGTGTCTCCGTTTCTTCCCAGTCCAATCTGGATGTCTTTATTTGTAACTGTTATCTCAGGGAAGCAAAATTCTCTATAGGTCAATCGGACTTCCATGTTAGGCCTCTTCTTTTTCTCTGTCAGATTAATTTCTGGTTCCTTTTAAAGTCTTATCCCAAACTGGATTAGTAAGATACTTTCCTGTGGTTAAATTCTCCTGGATTTCTCCAGATGACAGCTTGAAACTTTCTATTCATTTTCACTGATGTTTATTTGCATCATGAAGTTGAGTTGAGCTGAACAAACCTCACAGAGAAATTAGACCAATTCTACCTGTGCTAACAAGTTTTTGTTAAGTAAGTGCCAGAAACTGGGCTCACCTTTGCTTCGTTTGGGTTGGAAGGGATCTAGTTCCAATCCCCTGGGCTTTGCAACAGCTGGGACTGTAAGCCAAGGGGAAACCTGGACTAGGATGGGTACAGGAATGGGCTGAGGTGTGCAAATCCCTGTGGGAACACAGGGGAAGGGGCGCAGGGAGGAGCACAGAGGGTGGTAAGCAGAAAAGGCTGTGAAGGGGACCTGTTGAATGCAAATGGGTCCAGTGAGGGTGTTTGTGGATGTGACATGGACCTGTCCCACCCGTGCAGGGACACTACAGTCTGTCCCTCCCAGGGGTGAGTGAGCTGAGGGAGGGGCTCTGCACCCGGGGCTGGAGCAGGGCTCTGGGGCACAACCCGGGTGCCTGTGCCAGCTGCTGGGGTCAGTGTCGGTGTCTCCCTCCAAGGGGGGTGTGGGGGGAGGGAGTGGGGGTGCTCACCAGCAAGCTTCAAGCTGGAGCAGCCAGTGAGTAAGGGGGCCTCAGGCTGGGGCATCACGCTGACAGGGAGTCAGTGCTCGTAATGAATGGATTTTGTGAATTTAGTTCAGCTCCTGTCTTTGCCCAGGCCTATGGCAGCAGGCAGGAGGTGTACTGAAGTGACCAGCACCCCAAAAATCCACCTTATCCACAAGTTCTTTAATAATGGCTGATTCGGTCTATTATGAAATGAATTGTTTATTTAATAGACATAAAAACTGACAGACAAGACTTAAAACAGACTATTACTACACAGGGATAAAATAAAGGGCTTACTAGTAAGATACAAGTGGAGTTTAAAGGTAAGATACACACGGAGTTTAAAGGTACCAATAAAATTAAAGCTAGCGAAGAGATTGTATAACTTAGGATTCAGTGTTTCTTACCATCCAGTTTTGATGGGCTCCACATCGAGGTTCCTTTCACTCAATTCCCAGGAAAGAAGAGGCCCAGACTTGATCAACCTCTGGGGAGAAATCCCCTCACACATCCCAA